>CM062247.1:14780356-14884841 GCA_031216285.1 Syzygium syzygioides | reverse complement strand
TCCTCAGTGATTATTTATGTCTTTCACCAAGTGTAGAAAGTAGGATGGGACTAGTCATGGCCACGGTTCGGAATCGGCTGTTCATGTGTTCGAAAATGTATATGGTAGCTCACATATATATCACCACATAAGAACTGTGTAGAGTGTAATTCATTATCTATCAATGAATGGAACAATATAATTAGCATGACATGTAATTTTAGAGATATACGCCCCTGTCTTTACGTCTAGCATTACATGTATATAGTAAATGTGATACATAAAGCTCATATCCTTGGTATGAGAGATTTTCAAGGATTCAGTTGGGTAGTGACTGCCAAAGTGGCATATTTGACTGGGTTTGAGAAATATCAATTTCATATTGTGGTGGGATGTCTCCTGTTCTATTGCACGATCATACTTCCAAAGGAGGTGATCTTGTATTGGTTCATGGAGGGATACATGTATAGCATGTGCTTGAGAAATGACTAATCTTAGTAGTTCATACACCCAAAGGTGGTGATTTCACGAAAGATTGGAATATGTTCTTATGGCCATTATCATGTGGAGAGTATACAACTGCATATCATATTTTCTGCCCAAAAATGATTATGTGATGATGTATGCAACTCTCTAGATAAGTACTCACATGATGCTGATTATATTATTTGTTTGTTTGTCAATCACCTTTTTTGTAAACGACAATTCCATTTCTATTGAGGTCCTTACTGGGTTAAACTTTAAAAAATGGAAAGAGGATTTTCTATTTGGAATAGAGCTGGTGGATGTTCACATTGCTCTTACGAAGGATAAGCCGGCAGATATCATTGCCACCAGTACCGAAGCTGAGAAAACGAATTATGCTATGTGGGAAAAGAGCAATCGGATTTGCTTATTGACAATGAAGAAATCCATTCAAGAATACTTAAAAAGTGATTTGCGAGCTGACTGTACTACTAAAGAAATGATGGTAGCCTTAGAGGTTAGAAACCGCATTTCATCTAATGCTGAGGTTGGTACACTTCTTCAAAAGCTCTTCAATATGAAGTATGATGGTACTGCTGAGGTTAGAGATTATGTCCTTAGGATGGTAGACCTAAAGACGAAGCTTCAAGCTCTTATTTCCATTCCTAATGCTTGTATTGTGCATTAAGCCCTAAACAGCCTTCCACTTGATTTTAGGATTATAAAGACAAATTACAATTTTCAAGATGAAACTTGGTCAGTTAATGACTTGATAGCAAGGGTGGTGGCAGAGGAAGAGAAACTTAAGAAGGAAAAAAGACATCTAGCCTTATATGTTTCTGGTTCCCACAAAATGAAGTATAAGAAGTCCATTAATCGTATTCATAAAGGTACTCATGATACTACCGGTCAATCTGACAATATGGGTCCAAAGAAAACATCTTTAAAAAAGGGATGGTGACCGCTGCTTCTTTTGTAAGAAGAAATATTATATAAAGAAGGACTATAGAAAGTTTAAAGCTTGGTTGTCCAATTGTGAGCTTACAGTTAATGATTCTTTGGGACTTGTTTGTGAATCCAACTTATCAGAAGCATCATCCAGTTCTTGGTGGCTCGATATCGGTGCAACTAATGATGTTGTGTTTATCATACATGGATTCATAAATCGGAGAAAGCCAAATCAAGATGAGTCAAGACTCACTGTGGGAAACAACGAGAAAGATGATGTTGTTTTGTGGAAGATGTTATATTCTAGACTCTGATTTTAGATTAATGTTGAAAGACACTTTTTATGCACATTCTTTGAAACGGAACTTAGTTTCCGTATTGTGTTTGGACATGTATGGCTACTCTTTTGGAATCAAGAACAATGTTATTTCTTTGTTTCTTAATTCAAATAAGATTGGATGCTATTATATGTCCAACGGATTGTACAAATCGTGTTTGTCTTCCAATGACATATACGTTGCTTTATAGCTGAAAAGGTTGCTTCCAAGATATCACTATCTAAGGAACAGTCTTATGCATTGTGGCATAAATGGCTTGGTCATATCTCTAAGGATAGAGTAGAAAGACTGATAAAGACTGGTAAAGACTAACATCCTGCCTACTCTTGGAAATGACCTGGAGACATGTGTAGACTGTTGTAGAGGTAAAATGACCAAGATAAGGAAGAAAACTGCAGTCCAAAGTTCTGACTTGTTGGAGGTCATTCATATTGACATAAGTGGACCCTATACGGCAACCTTGTGTAGAAATTTTTATTTCATCACATTTATTGATGACTATTCTCGATATGGCTATCGATACTTGATCAAAGAAAAGTATGAGTTTCTTGACAAATTCAAGATTTTTTGGACTGAAGTCGAGAAACAGTTGGGAAAAGTCATAAATATTGTTAGATCTGATCGAGGTGGAGAGTATTATGGCAAGCATGGTGATGCCGGACAGCTTAAGGGGCCATTTGCCAAATACTTAAAGGATTCTAGGATAGTGGCTCAGTTTACTATGCCTGGGAGTCTTGAGCAAAATGGTGTAGTAGAAAGGAGCAATTGCACCCTTATAGAAATGGTGATGAGTATGATTAGTATGGCAAATTTACCTGATTTTCGGTGGGGTGAAGTTTTGAAAACAGCTTTGTATATTCTGAAGGGTTAATTCCAAAAAAAAAACATTAACTTTAGGTCTAGAGACAATTCTGGCCCAAACTTTTTTTGTCCCATAAAAAAGCACCAACTTTAGGTCAATGGACAATTTTAGTCCGAACTTTTTTTTGTCTCGTAAAAAAGCACCAACTTTAGGACAAGGGACAATTTTGGCCCTAACTTTTTTTTGTCTCAGAAAAAAGCACTAACTTTGACTTAAATCTTAAATCTGGCCCCATTTACTTAGAACCATTGATTATCTAACTTGACTATTCCACATTAGCAATAAATCCATGTGGCTTGCTAACTAGATTTAAAGCAATATTTATTGTCTTATTCTCTAAGCCACAATTTAAAGATTAACGGTAAAACCGTTCATCTCCTTCACTTCACTGACAAGTCAAAAATATCTCTAGATTGAATCTCTCTTACAAAACATAATCTGAAACCGACCACTGCTTGTCGACAGATACCATGGACGAGATTTGCCAGGCTCATCACCTTAACCTACTTTCTCAAACAATGGTAAAAGTCAACAGGGGGTCAGATTTGGGATCATGATGAAAGTTGGTGATTTTTAATGAGATAAAAAAAATTGAGACTGGAATTGTCACTCAATCTAAAGTTTGTGCTTTTTTACGACATAAAAAAAAGTTCGGGCCAAAATTATCTCTTGACCTAAAGTTGGTGCTTGTTTATGGAACAAAAAAAAGTTCGGGTTAGAATTGTCCCTCGACTTAAAGTTGGTGTTTTTTTTTGAAATTAAGCCCATTCTGAATCGTGTACCTACTAAAGCTGTTCCATTGACTTATTTTGAGTTATGGATTGGACATAAGTCTAGCTTAAACCATCTTAAAGTTTGGGGATGTCCTACAGAAGTGAGTTATATAATCCAACATTAAGTAAGTTAGACTCTAGAACCACTCGATATTACTTTGTATCTTACCCAGAACATTCGAAGGGATATCGGTTCTATAATCCCAATGGAGGCACAAGAATTGTGGAATCACTGACAGCGAAATTTTTGGAGTTTGATGTGGCCGAAGAAAGTAGCTGCTTATAGATTATTGAGGATAATAGTATCATAGGTAATGTTGTATCTTTATCTCCTCCCATACAGATAATTATGGAGACTCCTACACCACAAACTGAACCTATTGAGGCTCAGAATTCCGTTATCGAGACATCTCCTAATGAAGTTCCTCAAGGGTTTCAAGTACAGGATGAGGCTGTTGCTGCTCCAGTAAGGAGATCCATTAAGGAGAGACGATTAGCTATACTATCGGATTATTTAGTCTATATAGGAGAGCAAGACTACGATATCGATTCTGTGGCTGATCCAGTGACTTATACATAAGCTGTTTCTTGTCCTCAGTCGAAACTATGGTTGGATGCAATGAGAGATGAAATGTAGTCTATGAAGCATAATGGAGTTTCAGAACTTGTTGAATTACTTGAAGGTCATAGACCCATTGGCTGTAAAAGAAAGATTGAAAAGTTTAAAGCCAGACTAGTAACCAAGAGTTTCACTTAGAGAGAAGGAGTAGACTATGAAGTAACTTTTTCTCTAATCTCTTCTAAAGATTCTTTCAGAGTGATCATGGTATTGGTAGCTCATTTCAATATGGAGTTATACCAGATGTATGTTAAAACTGTCTTTCTCAATGGAGACCTTAATGGATGGATGTCAAAACTGCCTTTCTCAATGGAGACCTTAATGAAGAAATCTATATAATCCAACCCGAAGGCTTTGCGGCAAATGATTTAGGTATGCTTATATGTAGACTGAAAAAGTCTATTTATGGTCTCAAGTAAGCTTCTAAACAATGGTGCTTGAAGTTTCATAGCATTGTTGCTTCATTTGGGTTTGTTGAGAGCAAAGTAGATCAGTGTATATATTGCAAGGTCAGTAGGAGGAAATTCATTTTCCTTATACTCTATGTGGATGATATCCTGCTTGCGAGTAGTGACCTTGGTTTACTGTATGAAACAAAGCAGATGTTGTAAAAAAACTTTGATATGAAGGACCTTGGTGAGGTGTCTTTTGTCCTTGTCATTGAGATTAATAAGAATCGTTCTCATCGACTATTGGGTTTATCTCAGAGGGTATATATTGATCGTATCTTAAAAAGATTCAACATGCAGCAATGCAAGCTAGGAATTGGTCCTATTAGTAAGGCTGATAAGTTGAGTCTGTCACAATGTTCTCATTCAGATTTTGAGAAAGTCCAAATGAAGAATGTACCTTATGCTAGTGCACTTGAGAGTATTATGTATGTTCAAGTATGTACTAGACTAGATATTGCTTTTGCAACAGGACTTCTAGGCAGATATTAGTCAAATCCATGACACGATCATTGGGTTACTGCTAAGAAGGTTTTGAGGTACTTAAAGAGAACAAAAGACTATATGCTGATTTACAAACATGTTCAGGACCTACAGCTAGTTGGGTATTCAGATTTAGATTTTGTTGGCTGTCAGGATGAAAACAAATCAACATCAGGTTACATCTTTAAGTTAGCAAGAGGTGCAGTATCATGGAAAAGTGAGAAATAGAAATCAATGATATTCTCTACCATGCAAGCAGAGTTTGTAGCATGCTTTTCGGCTGCTACTCAGGCAATTTAGCTCCAGAACCTCATTAAGGAGTTGACCATATTTGATTTTGTGGATAGGCCCATATAGTTATATTGTGACAATAACTCTGCAATGTTGTTTGTTAACAACAACAGAGTTCTTAAGGGGTCTAAGCATATTGAGGTCAAGTACCTGACTATAAAGGAAAAAGTTCAGAATGGTGACATTGCAGTAAAGCACATTTCGACAGATAATATGATCGCAAACCCACTAACTAAAGGCCTTCGCCCTTGTGTATTTGATCGACATGTCATTAACATGGGCTTAGGAGTATCATGGGATACTGTTAATTAGTGGGAACTGTTTAGTTTTATGTTGCTCTTATAAAGTTTGTATTTGATTCTGTTACATTTTGTAAATATTTAAATATGTATCAACTTTTTTACATTCAATGAGGTATTTGTGAATATAGATTTATCAAGTTGAGTACACATATTTGATGAAAAATCTTGAGGTATTGTGTAAATCTTGAGTACAGGCTATGGGGCATTCTTGATATTAGCCTTAACAATTGTCTTGTTACACATAAAGTACAGTTAACTATCAAGGTAAGATATATGCAGGTTTGTTGAAACCATGAAGGATATTCTCTAGTGACACACTAGGTTTTGTGACACTTAAGGAGAGAGAATTTGGATTAACAAAATGGACAACACATGAAGTATCACTCATTATGAGGTATTGTCCATTTGACACGCTACCGTATTGAATCCATATCAGTAAAGTTGAAAGCACTCATGACCATAGAAGGCTCTGCATGAGTACATGCAATTACTGCCATGATTCGGTGTTCGAAACTTTATGGGATCGGATTGACTATGAAGAATAATCTCTAGACCAATATAAGGGTATGCACATAGTTCTGTTTCAATTAATATCGTCCAAGTGGGAGAATGTAATATTTTCCTCATGTGGTCTTCATTAATTGAAATCAATTGAATTAGTTTGATTAAATAAAAGTAAGATATATGGGTTCTTAATAAGTCTAATATGGGACTTGCTAGTGTGAGCCAAGTATGGCCCAATCCGTAATGAGAGGGTCCATGGTTGAAGACTCTATAAATAGCGCTCAAGTCCCTCCACTAACCCGATGATGCACAATTTGACTCACATACGGATCTAAAGAGAACTTTCTTCTTGTGAGTGGCAATCTCATTAGGTCAGTGTTCTAATGAAGAGGATAGGAGAGAAGCACTTGAGTTTGTGTTCGGAAACCGTTGCAAATTCATCGTCAAGTTCAATAAATTCCAAACTAGGCACGTGAATCGATAATTTCTCTATTAACGTGTTTTGGTTTCTAATTATAGTGATCCTGAGAGTGTCATTTTTGTGGCCAATAGCTATGCCAAATGATAAAGTTGTCATTGAAGAGTGTAGTTTTGAGAAAATTGCCTCTACTTCCAAACCGGGATATTTTTACGTAAGCACATCGAGGAGTAGATGAGGTTGTTAAAGTAAAGGCTTCGGATGCTAAGGCTTGAGTTTGAAGCATTAAGCAAGGTTGAGTCGGAGGCCACTGACGACTATATCGGTGACCAGTGATCGCTCAAGTGGAATGTAGAGTGAGAACAATTTCAGAACATGTTAACATAAGCCGGATCAATAGCAAGTGGAATCGTAGTCTAAAGCAGGAGTAGCTCGGAGTGTTGAGCGACCATCGCAAGGGAAATAGAGTTACCTGCAGCGATTATGGCAAGACGAGAAGTTTGGCAACCTGCTTTCCCATCACCATTCATGCCAAATGGGCAGTCGCATGTGTAGCTCCCAGGTGTATTCTTGCAATTCCTGTGACTTCGATATCGTCCTGGATCCTTGCACTCATTGATGTCTATATCAAACAAAATCAAAGGTGAACTGTAAATATACATTCATGTGTTTTTTGCTTGTTAAAATAACGTTTCGGTTGTATTGAAGCATCTAACTCAACTGAATGAAAAACTGGCTTGAGGAGGTCGGATCGCGGAAATTATGGCCCAATCCAAGCATATAAATTTTGGCTCGCAAAGAGAACAGAACAATACCTTGACATCCTGGGGAAAGTGGGGAGGCATAGGGATTCCCCATGTACCCAGCCTCACAGAAGCAACGGTAACCCTTCCCCCTTTCAATGTCCAAGCTGTAACTGTTGTCGCCACAAGGATAGCTCGATGGGTTCGATTGCGCTTTCTTGCAGGTCGAATCCCGTTCAACTACCCAATCCAGGAAAACCCTTGAGAAAACGTCTTTGCTCATATCAGTCGGCATAGGAAGCTTGTAATCGGAGACGTTAAACGACTCCTGGTCCACTACGAACGCTGATCCGCAAGAGCTGAAGTCCTGAACTGAGGTGTAATTCGTCGTGCTGCCCATGGATATAGAGGATCCTGAGGCTCTTGGGGATCAACGTCTGACAGCACCCGAGGCCGAAGCTAGCGCTCTTGGCCATGAAGTCGACATCCTCGCGGCAATTGGAGAAGCATCCACTGCCAAAAGTCTCGGCAGCATCCGAGATAGGAGCCTCAGTGTTGCAACCGAAGACATTGAGCTTGTTCTGGGTGTCCAACAATGTATAGTGCCCGTCTTTGCCCACTGTGATCCATGGGTTAGGGTTAGAGCTGTTAAGCCGACCGCCAGTTTCGTTATAGCAGTCGAAAGCTGTGTACAGGCCTATGGTCATTGTCCCATTCTCCACAGATGTGTCGAACAACGGAATGTTCTTGCCAAGGGAAAGGTTCCCCGATGTGGGGTCGCAGAGGAGGACGAGGTCGGAGTTCCACGCACAACTTTCGTCGAGCCCGAATGGGAAGGGCACGCTCATGTTGCCGCACATTCGGACGCAGTTGTCCTCGGTAAAAGTGGTCAAGGCCAAGGCCATTGGAAGAAAACACAACACAGCCGCGTTCATCTTTATGCTGCTCCAATCTGTGCTTCCTCTGGGCTCTCCTCTCACCGGCTTTTATAATCCTCCTTTCGCTGATGCCGATGCCTCAGTGGCAGCCAAGTCAGTGAGCACGTCGGATAGAGTGAGCCGGGTTTTCCTGAAAACTTATCTGAATGTGAATATAGACATTGCTTTCATTTTCACTTAAAATGCAAAAGTTCTAGAGCCGTGATTATTTTACAAGATAAAGAAATTTTCAATTCTCAAAGTATTAATTGCATTCAACACTAGAAAAATCAGTTCTTTTTTTTTTGGTAAAGAAGAAAAATCAGTTCTTTGAATCTACAAGTTTCATAATTGGTTGTTCAATTAGTACTCTTGAGGAACACCTCAACAATCGATTTTTTGAGCCAAAAGCATGAGGACGCCATTATCATTGGGTCAACTTCAGGAAGGTACTTGAAATTTCACAACCCATACAAAACAAATAAACAAAATAAGACTCGTCAGTATTTCAACAAGTGAGAACACAGGCTCCATATCAACATGGGCGAAAACTTGACATAAGTCGTCGTCGATTAGATGTTCTGAAAAAGGAAAGCCGCATGCAATTCACAAGCAAGTCTTCGTCTCGTTCTGTACCGTAGAAAATTCATTAAGGAAAATGGCGTTTTGGAGAAGAAGTGACAAAGTCGTCCTTTGCTGGTTTTCGTTTGGTGTGTCGAAATTACTATCTATTGAGGATTAGAAGGGAGGTGGAATCAGAAAAGTTTGTTAGTCCTCTCAAATATCAGCTCATATTTATCAAAATTTTGCCCAAGGCTAGTTTGAGAACCCCGTGCCAAGCACGAATACCCTTTTTACCAATATAATTAGTTAGACCTTTCTGTTGATCTTTCTATTTCAATGCAAAAATATAATAACGATGTTTATTGTGACTAAGTTCTAAAATATACTAATGATTCTATAACATTAGATTCTTTTGACAAATTAGTGCGACAAAGCATAAAGCTCTAATACAAACATTAAGGAAACTGGTAGTATGGTGATTATAGAGTTCTAGATGTGATGTTATGTAAACTTGTTTTTAAACAAAGAGTTATGTGCATTTAGGATACAATGCAATGTTGTATTATATCCGAGCGACGATAACCCCTACTGGTCCTCCATGGCTATAGAGAATTTTGCATAATCCACATTTCGTCATCCAGAAAGGTGCTTCTCCGGATGGATCACAGACTACAGAGAGAACCCCACAACGTCTCTTCTGGATATGCTTATTTCTTCTGGCATGTTGTCTTGTTCTTCGAAAGACTTCGAGATGACTTCGAGTCTTCTTGCACCGAGAGAGCGTTGCGAGTCTCATGTCACCGTCACCAAAGTCCACCCTGCTGGTCACCAAGCGTCAGGCCCGTGGTATTAGTGTGGATCCAAGCCGCACTTACATGAAACCGGGTGCACAAGATCCTGATGAATTTCAACGGTTAGATGAGGTCAATCTTATATGGAAGATGAGGTCAATCTTGCATGGAGCCCACATAAATCAACGTCGGAGATCGACTAGTCTCATTTATGTGCGAAGCATGTTATTAATTTTTTTTTTTGGGTCCAGGACCGGGCCAACTGGGTCCGAAACCAGTACAAAAAGGTTAAGGTCTCCCCACATATCATTAATCCAAGGTGCATTTCTATATTTAATTTTTGTTGTCTAACAAATGTTACTTTAGTTCGGTCAAGAGAGAGGGGTGCAATGGCCGTTACATCTAATATAAAATATGGCGGTTCGAAGGGACTCTATGATCAAAACGATTTTGTGATAACTTTCAGTCAATTCATTTTGTTTTACTAGCTCGATTTATTGGCTGTGTGATTCAACGTTCAATTTGTATGCAATAAATTTCATCACAACGTCTCATATTCAAAATAGGTATCTCTAGCCAAACTGTGGAAGAGCTTTACTAAATGCATGTGAAGAAGCGTATTGTGTGTAATCTTGATATTTGTTTAAGCCAAACAGACCGAATATCAAGCTAATGACTTGTTTTGGACCACATGTCAAGACTTTTGGAGTTGTAATTACAAGTCCATTACCCTTCTAAAATAAGATGATTTTAATCAAAATTAAAATACGATCATTACTCTATTCACCGCCTATGCACGGTCTTCTTCTATAAGTGATCTTAATTGCTACACATATTACCACCAATAGTTTAGAAATTTAGATTGCACCTTCATGCACTATAATTATTTTCAAATATAAAGAATGTGTCACCTCATGGCACTTGTTAAGAAACCAAAAAGTATATATATTATTAACTTTTAATATTGATTTTTATTGTTGTATGTGTAATTAATATTTATAAATCAAATCCTTTTCCATAATGAGGCGGCATTGATTTTTCTAAACTCAAACACAAGGTTGACTAGAATTCGTATCACATGGACATTATGATTGACTTGTTATATCATATCAGTATGCGATCAAGCCATGATATTAACAATAAAATTCTAAGAAAAGGGAGAGTATTCCATCTTATAGGCAGTCCTAACTATGTTAATTGCTAAACACTAAAATGTTGAATACAAAAGGACATGACTCCTAGGTTCATTGCCTCGAAACCTTTAAATAGAGGCAATTTCCCAACTAAAACATTTTGGTAGATAAAGAATATCTTGCCCCATCCATTGTAACATTCCGAATTTTGACCCATTTTTGGGGTTTATAAAATGCATAATTTGTCAGTGCGCTTATAGTAAAATCTCGCCCGGGAACTGATCACTCCCAGTTATTATTTTAAACTAGAGATTTCACTAGAATCGCACTCGATCGGATTTTTGTCGTTATTTAGACCCTGAACTTGGCAGTCGATTTTCGGGAGTTTCAGGACGAAATAAATTGGACGGTGTCAATATAAATGTTGCCGGTATCGAGATTGTCAGGATTAATGAAAAAGTTATAGTTTTTGGACCAGGTGCGAATTTGGACTAGTAGACCCCCTCGTTAAATTTTGGTCTATTTAAATTGGCCTTTGTCTCTTTTTAAGTGCGAAATCTATTATGGGCTGGTAGACCATTTTCGGTTTGTCATTTGGGACATCGGGTCGCGTTAAATATTTGAATTTTTAAATATTTCTCTCTCTCTCTCTCTCCCCCCTTGGGAACCCGCGCGCGTCCCATCTTTCCCCCCTGCCATGCTGACCGGCCCCCACCTGCTCTCTCTCTCTCTTCCCTTCTTCTTTTTCTTTTTCTTTTTTTTTTCTTCCTTTTCTCTTTTCTTCTCTCCTTCCTTCTTCTCCCTCCTCGCC
Organism: Syzygium syzygioides; assembly: GCA_031216285.1. NCBI lineage: Eukaryota > Viridiplantae > Streptophyta > Magnoliopsida > Myrtales > Myrtaceae > Syzygium > Syzygium syzygioides. The sequence continues at coordinate 14,873,451 of CM062247.1, read as the reverse complement.
CGGGACTGCTTCTGGTTCGCCTTGCTTCTGCTTCTTCCTCCGCTGCGCCTGACCGCCGCGCCTGGTAGCCACTGCTCGCCGGACTGCCCGCCTGGCGCCGCCGCCCCGCCAGACGTCGCGCCGACCGTGCCATCGCCGATGCGCCCCTCCCCCTCTTCTCTTCTTCCCCTGTTCCCGCGGGCTTTGGTCGCGCCGGGGGCCGAAACCGACCAGATCCATCGCCCACCGCCCGGCGCTGCTCCGCCGAGCCGCCGACCAGCTCGTCCGGCCTCGCCCCACCGCCCGCGACGCCGCCGCACCACCTTCCCCTCCTCTCTTCCCCTGTTTTCTCTCTCTCGGTCCCTGCCCGACCATCGTCGCCGTGAGTCGACGCCCGCCGTGCCGGAGCTGCTGCTGCCTCGGCAACGTTGCTGCCTCTGTTCCATCCAGCCCGTCGCCTCCAGTCCGGCCACAACCCCCGGCGACGTCGCTGCTGCTGCTCTACCCTGTTTCGGCCCCGACGAGCCCAGCCGCCGCGCCCGACGTGGCCAGCCGCGTCTGGCCGTCGTCGCTGCCGTCCCCACCGTCCCGACCGTCGCCGGTCACCGCCCGTCTCCCTCACCTCAGCCAGAACACTTCCCCTCCCTCACTCTCTCTCTCTCCCGGTCCTCCTCTCTCTCCCCCTGTTTTGGCCGAGGAGGGCCCTCGCCGGAGCCGCCGCCGGAGTCGTCGTCGTCGCCGGTCGCCGCCCCGGCCGAACAGCCGCCGCCCAGCCTCACTGAGCCGCCCACGAGCCCGCGCCCTAGCCGCCATTGTTCATCTCGGTGCACTGTTCATCCCGGAGCACTGTTCCGGCAAGGCACTGTTCCGGCGACACTGTTCCGGCGGGTACTGTTCACCCGAGGCCGATTCGGTTCGTCCGGCCCGTTTTAAGCGTATGACACCCGGTGAGTACAACCCTAAACCCTAATTAGGCTAATTTACATTTCTAGACCGGTTTAGGGGTTAATTAGGGTATTTTAGGGGTTAATTTGTGAAGGTGATTAGAGATTTGATTGCAGTCGATTTGGTGGATTACTATGATTAATTAATGGAGAATTAGTGGCCCGAGAGGCGCAATGAATGGGCTGGTCGGTTTGGACTAAACCGGGCCGAGTTCGGGATTGTTTGGATTTAATATGTGGATTTTAGTGCGCGCCATAAGTTAATTTTGTGGTGGTCAATTAGAATAATATTTGAGGAGTATAATTGAGCCTTTTGATGACAATCATTGGCCTAGAATTTGTGGTATAGTGCCTAGCCTCAATAGATTCGATCTAGGCGAGGCGCGATTGATTAGAACTCAGTAGTGCAATTGGCGCAATTGATGGATATACTGAGTTAGCGATTGAATGGTCTTTAATTGGGAGTGATTTGGCAATGTCGTGACTTGTTTAGTGTGGCTTGGTGGGCCTTAATTGCGCGGTATTATGTGGAACGGCTTAAGTGACTGATATGTGTGAATGGTGTACCGTGCTCGAGTGCTTGAGTTGACTTCCATGATTGCACTAATTTGTGATTGGGTGATTTGTAGGCATAAATTATGTGTCGAATTCGTGCATGGGTAGTGTGTCAATTTGATGCTATGGCTGATTTGAAATTGATTGTCTGAGTGGGCATGTTAATTTATGGAATTGAATATGCGCGGTGTGAGTTGAACTTGTTACATCGAAAATCGCGCATGTGGATGCCCAAGTGTGAAAGTGATAGCCATGAGTATGCATCTCAAGCATTGGCACGGCATGAGCATGTACGAATGTGCCTGAATGACATGTGCATTGTGATCACCTAAATTGCCCTGATGCGTCTAACGCGAGGCTCAGATAATAATGAGTTGTGTGATCACCCATGGACCTTCGGGTCATGACCTTTGGGTTGATACCGTCCTCATGCACTTTGAAGCAGGACGATGCCCGGTACGTCCGGAAGGCGACCATCCTCATGCACTTTGGAGCAGGCTCTGGTTCGCAAGGAGAACAGTGTTGCGCCTCATGCACTTTGAAGCAGGCTAGAGACACTGGGCCAGATCGATTGCTACGCCTTATGCACTTTGAAGCAGGCTAGACGCACCGGGCCGTGAAAAAGTGATGACTCGAGTCGTAATAATAATAATAAATTGGGCAAGTGTGCCAGTGTGGACCTGATGCGTTTGTACGCGGGTCGGAGAAGAAGTTGAGAAATGGCTGAGTGCTAGTGTGCAAGTGTGCGATATTGCATTGATGAGGCATGAGCATGAGTGCGAGCACTAGCATATGCATAACATGCGTGGTGACATAGAAATGCACGTGTATGTGCTGTGATTATATTCTGCCGCGTGGCTGCTTTTGTTGATTTGACGCCTAACCTGCAGGGTCTAGCGAGATTAGATTTAGGCCCGAGGGCCTGAGTCAGTATGTGTGTACCTTATGTTGTTTAATACTTGTCAGGAGGTGCATGTTAGCCTAGTTTAGGTTTAGGGAATTACTCGCTGAGATTTTTTCTCACGGTTGTTGTAAAACCGACTTTTCAGATCCCCGACCTCGAGGACGGCAGACGTATCGACATATTTTTGGGAAGAGCCCCAACTAGTCGTAGTGGCCTTGAATCATTTTTGGATTTTGGTATTTGGGATGTATCTGGATATTGTAAAGGATTTCCAGTATTAGTACAAGTATTGATTTCAGTGGTTACCCTGGGTTATACGTTTATCTATGTACGGGTAGTTTTAATTGCTTCCGCATGTGTTTTAATTCTCTGTGTTGGGTTTGGGTCGGCGACGCGTCCTGGGACGTCGCACGCGAATCGACCTCTGCGAGGGATGTGGCGCACCTTCGAAGTGCGGGGCGTGACATCCATTGCCCCAATGCAATTGCAACCATTGATCATGTAGGACACATTTGTGCAGTTAACATGATAAAAAGCAATGATGGATCTCATCCAGTGATCTTAGGCGCATGAAAAAATTTTTCCAATAAAGAAAAATGTTTCGTTAGTAGTTTTGCTAGAGAAAATAGTTATTCCGAGATTGGAATAACATCTAATGTTTCCCCGTATATTTGGTGGTAAAAGGTTAAGAGAGATCCTCTTTTGGATCCTATAACACAATAACAATTAAGTTAGCTTTACATTGTCCTATGACTAGACTATGAATCTTTCTATTAATTAGTGATGTATTTAATTATACTTTAATAACCATCAACCAAATCCCTTTTTTCAATTTTTTCCCTCTGTTTGGAACTACTATTACAAATGTACTTTTGGATGCTTATCTAATTTAATCAAATACTACCGCATATCATTAGAAAATTCTTGAAATTATAGCAAGATTATTGTTTTTGATGATTTTAATATATTTTTACATGACCTAAATATGGTTATGGTACATATTGGGTCTACACGGAGAGTACACGATGTTTGTTAACATACATATAAGGGGACTACATTTAGAAAACAATGCCCGGAGTTAAAAAAAAGATAATCCTATGTAGGGATAATCATAATTATGTTCTTGGGAATCCCACAATGTCTCTTTTCTTTACTTTTTCTCTCACATTTCGTGGCGTTTTTCGAAAGACTCCGGGACAACTTGAAAGTCTTCGTGCACCGTCACCAAGTCTTCCCGTACAAGACATCATGCCGTCACCGGCCGTCGGGCCCGGGGGTTTTAGCGCTCATCCAAGCCACACTTGCGTGAACTGGTTTCACAAAATCCCAATGAATTTCAGCAGTTAGATGACGTCGGTCTTATATGGAGCTCACATAAATCAACGTTAGAGATCCGCTGGACTCATCTACATGCTGAGCATGTTGTTAAAGTTTGGGTTCAGGGTCAGGCCAACTGGAAAGGAGAAGGTCTCCTCCAAGGTTTGATAAAAAGGGCGTTTTCTATGTTTCCCTTTTGTCGGGAAACGCTTTTCTTTAGTGTGGTCACGATGGGGATACGCAAGGGATTGTTAGAAATATTAAAATTATTTTTGTCTTTAATACAAACTTGGTCTTCAAGGATAATATAAAAAATGACTACTCGAGAGAGTACTCAATGATCAAAATAATTTCTTAGACAACTTTCATCTTAATCTATTGAGGATTAGAAGGGAGTTTGACCAAGAAAAGTTTCTTACTCCTATTGACAAAAAAAAGATCCAATCATCTATACACATGTGCTTGGCACGTGAATAAAGAGAACATGTAAATGGCATGTGAACAAGGATAAAGAAAATCACGTGTATAGCACATGAGGGATATCTTGCACATATTAGTCAATTGGCAAGTGTGGGAGTAAACATGTGGCGATCAATGACAATGATCTTTAATACCACGTGTCCAATTGTCGAAGTACAATAACAGACAGTTCATAACCACCAATATGAGCGCCGACTATGAGTTCTTGTACCATTCAAAACTTGAAATTATTGGTTTGACCAAAAGAAAAACTTCAAACTATTGAGACGACTAGCATTGAGGATGCACACTGTGGAGGGGACGATTATCATTCAGGGACCTAGTCATCTAACGATCATTGATGAATACAAAATTGTCCACACACAAGGAAGACAGTTATTAAAAAAACGTTGACAAGTAAAGTTTGCATAAATAAAGGAGAACAGAGAAGGTCGATGGAAATTACTTGAGAGAAGGCACAATGGCTAGGCATCACTGAGGAACGGTACGTATAAATAAAGAAGTATGGATGAAGTCAATGGAAGTTATTTGTAAAAGCATAAATGCTGGACATCATTGAGGGGCAGTTATTACACCTTCACTATAAATACCACCAGCTATGCAACAAAGGCCCCATGCATATATCAAACAAAATGTTATCATTTAATTATCTTTAAGCTTTATTGCACGATACTTTCAATTTCCTAAAGTAGATTCGCGTCATCGATTAAATTTTAGCGTGTATCTTTATCCATGTATTGCATCGTTGATTAAATTCCGGCGTGATATTCTGGTGTAGTCAGGTCTTGTTGTTGATTAAATTCTGGCAAAGTTTGTTTGCATTTGTATCTACTATACTTTATGTGCTTCGTCGTCGATTAACTTCTGACATGATTCATGCTAGTATAGTTTTGATCGAAGTGAAGTTGTTGATTCCATAATTTGTCTGGATACCTCTGTTCCTGAATCGCTAGATAACTTGGTCTCCTCTCAATAAAAGTCGAAAACCAACTTTTGTTTTGGTGAAAGATATTTTGTCGCGGGAGCAATTCTGGCGAAACATCTTTTTGGCATGTTTGGTGAGACTCTTGTGCTTGGTTTGAGGAGTTACAATGGCACGGATCAAAAATCAAAGCCAACTTGATTCCAATAATGTCACTGGTAGCAATTCGCCTCCACACCCTTTCACTTAAAGGTCAGGACGTGCTGAGTTGTCACATGTGCGACCGATAATAGATCAAATGCAAGTTTAAGAAGTAGATATACCCAGGCAACTTACTGAGGAGTAGAGAAGACAAATGGAACCCAATCCGGTTACAATTGCTCTCATGTATAGAATCATTAAGGAGGAATATAATAATTTGGCCAACCTAGTTACCAAATGCGTTGCGGATATGGTCAAACCATTAATTGTCAACACTATCCACGACACTGAGAATAGGCAAGGAGCATCGAGTAGTTCAACTCAAAGTCAGGCCAATCCTGTCTTTCCAGTAGCATCTCCCGAGTATGTCCCTCAACCCATTAACACTCTACTTAACTTTGGTTCTATAGGACAGGCTATGCAGCCAGCATCGCTTAGAATCTTGCAGAGGGGTAAAATTATCAGTATGATGCTTGACACCGGTTAACGAAGCAAATCCTATCGATCCATTACAGAGAGGTGTGAACATCGGTGCAACCCAAACCTATAGGCCAACATTGATCAACGGAAGTATTTTTCCTAATCCAATTCAAACTAACCTTAATGGAACCGGCAGTCGTGGCCTGAAGACTCAGAATCCTCAACAAAATGTGCCATCATCGACATGTGACAATGTTTAACCGTGTGGTATCATGCTTCAGCCCAACTTCATCCCTATGCCATATAGACCCAACATTTGTTGTCGACAATCAAAGCAGACTTCCAACCTTGCCTAGGGGGAGGATGTCCCACAATTACCACAACCATTTCCACAATAATGTGCCTTACCACAACTATTTCCACAAAATGCCCCTCCACCATTACTAAAATTGCAGCAACAGTTTTCACAACAATTACCACAGTACACACCACAAGCAATGCCACCACCTATATTCAGAATTCAACTTGCCGTAGCACGAGTTGCGTTGCATCTCAATCAAAACAGTTGGCATTAGATCAAGCAAAGTGACAATATGGATGTAACATGGGGTACACTAGATTTGTATACAAAAAAATGTCTTCGGACTGGATGAATACAATTCCATACCCAAGCGGTTTTAAGATGCCTGAGTTTGCCTTTTTCACTAGTAAAGATGATCAATCAACATACGAACATATTAATCGGTTCATGGCGATGTGTGGTGATGCAATGCACGGCGATCGTTGTCCAAGACTGCATTTTACGTAGTACATGTCCTTGTCAACTAATTCAATTTTCTCTTGGGAACAAATGGAAAGAATGTTCCATAATCAATTTCAAAGGGCTATTCCAGATGTGTCTATCGCAGACTTATCAGCAATGAAGCAACAAAACAATGAATCGATGGATTAGTATATATCTTGATTTGAGAAGGCAAGAAATAGATATCCTGTGCTATTGTCTGAAAAGATGTTTGCGAAATTCGCATTTAACAGTTTGAAGTTCACTATCAGATAAAGAATCGTTAGACAATCTTTCTTCGATCTTTTTTCATTAGCAATGATAGCGGTCAAACATGAAAGCTTGCTAAAGGAAAAACACAAGAGACACGGGAGGCATGATATGAATTTCACCAATGGGAATGAATTCGATGAAGATATGGGTCAAACAAAGTATGCTAAAGTAGCCGTGGCCAAAATTATGATTGATATGCCATACACGTGTCAAGCGTTCAAGCCAGCAAAGGCCAAAGAGAAAGCCGATATCATGGCAAAGACAAAAGATACTTAGTATTATTAAATTATGTCTCAAATTTAAATCTGTGTACGAGACTCAACCTGTTATTTTATCGCACCCTCAAAGTAATTAAATGAACCGCACAAAATGACCAAGAATTGGACTATTTCTTTGACTTCGCATGGGAATAATAAATGAAGTTTAACAAATTCTATGCACATGGGTTTATATAAGTCAAAGAAAGTGGAAAGTTGAGGAGCCCGTATCTCTCACGACCATTTTTATTCACCTCATTAAGTGCATGCACATGTATGCCGTGAAAATTGGAGGGCGCCGCTACTGCTTCAGAGATTTGTCATGTGGGCTTCCTTTGTATTTTGTCAATAAATGAAGAAAGAGAGGAGGGTGAAGCCATGCCCAATTTTCTTATGTCGGCGCGTGATGGTCATGGATACACACCATCGTTAATGCATGGAGGCGCACGAAGATGGGCACTATTTGTCTTATTTCTACATCTATTCTCCTATAAAAGGAGGACTGCAGAGAACGTAGAAAAGCAAGAGAAAAGAGAGAGCTCAAGAGACGAACAGAAGCATCAACTCGGAGAGATTTGTGTATAGAGTTGAGTCCATCGAATTGAGTTATTAAACATTGTGGGTATATGACATCCCAAAATTTCGTCAATTTGTTTAACGAACATTAGTAAATAAAGATAGTGGGATTAGAATGTTCATCGATGGAAGTAGGGAAGTGCCAACTTCGGAAATTTGGATACCATCAGGACACCACCATTGCTATCTTCGTTCCCACCACCGCACCACCACAATACCGCCACGCTAACCACCGCACGACCCGTCTTACGACCGCCTATCCTTTCCCTTCCTTACGCCGTCTTGCCGGTCACACGTTCCACCTTACCGTTCCTTCCTTCACGTTAAAATCAAACCACGACCTTATATTTTTTCCCATCACCTCTACCATCACCCGCTTGGCACCTCCTTCCTTCGTTCTTCACTTTCGCTCTGCCAAGTAGAGGGAAGGCGCCAAGTGGCGCGGCAAATTGCCGTGTGGCAACCCCACCACACGCCCAAAATTTCTTCATGCAAACGGGGGGAAATAAGCCTTGAATTCTCTTTACTCACTCTTTCTTTCCGGATCGACTACTTCTTCTTCTTTTCTTCTTCGGCTTCTTCGCCTGGCACCAACCGCCTGCCTCGTTCCGTCCGCCGCGGCACCACCCGAAAACACTTCACGCCGGTGACTTCTTCCTCATCCGTGAGCTCGAGGCGTGCAACAAAGAGCTCAGGAAAGCCCTGCGACCTCTCCTTCTATCACCCTATACTAACTGATTACCGCTTGCATGTCGATTTGGGGTCCTAGATATATGTAGTGATGCTGGCCGTTGTTTGTTTGAGTGGCTGTTTGAGTGTTTTATGGTGCGGATGGGCGATGCTGCGAGGGGAAGAAAGCCGCGAGCTCGACATGCTAATTTGGGACCGTAGGTGAATCGGTTGGGGACGTGGATCACGAAGCCCCTTAATTTGTGAACTAAATTTTGTTGGATGTATTGTAAATGAATCCGAGTGGGAGTATAATGCTGGGCGGAACCGCAAGTTCACCGTGCGAGAAGGAAAAATGGAACCGAGGTGGAAAAGGGTGTTAATTCGGTGCTCGAGCTGATTTAACGGATAATTCGGTGAGGTGTGTGTGTCGTAGTTTATGAATTGATAAACAAATTGAAGTTCATGTGGGCATAGATGGGACTGGGTGCGTGAAAAATGCGAGAGGACGGTCATAAGCTCATTGTGCCGTTTGTTGTAGCCGCAGTAGAGAGAAGGGGGGGGGGGGGGCGCTGGGGAGGCCGTGAGCTTGATGATCCGATGGCACCATGAGTGTGACGAGCTGGTTGGGATTTATAGAGTTGTTCAGTGGAGGAGTAATGGGTCTTATACATTGTTTTTTTGCTCGTTTTCCTCGTGGACTAGCATAGTGCGTTACTGAATGTCATATTCAGTGAGTCGTAGGTCTAAATCGGCCCTAGAAACAGGTGAAGTTGGGAAGATTGGCTGTTGTGTTAATAGTTTGTGTAATGAGTGGAAGATTATTCGTATCCACAATTGTTTGATTAAGACACAACTTAGTACCATCGATCAATGAACCGATGATGCCCTACGGAGCCGGCAGGGAATAACAGGATGCCTAGGATCGCATGAACTAGATGCCTAGGACGAGTGTCGTGATATCTTTAATCCGTCACCGCTTAATTATGCATTGTTGAATTTATTCGGTCTCGTTTAGGCACCAATCAAGAGTGTAAAGCTCATCTTACCACATTTGACATTGATTGATTTTTAGAATATTGCACCTTAAAGTGCAATGTTCTTGATTAGTATTCTATGATTGATTAATCTATAGTTTTCATTTAAATGCAACTTTTAGAAGCTTAGTTTGGGGAAAAACCAAAATTTGGTCTTACTTCCCTAGGGTTGGCACCACTTTGAGGAATGGAAGGGGGGAGAGACCAACTTGGTTGGCTTCTAGTTTAGTCACCATGGTTAGTCCCTAACTAATTACATGCGCTTATTTCTAGTAGCCATGATTACCTTAGGTGTGAGACTTGATGGAGATATTTCTAGATGGCTTCTTGTCCATAAGTTTGCTTGATTGGAAGCAAATTAAGGAGGCTAGGCTAGGCTTGGTGGTTGAACCTTTAATGCATTTGTATTATTAGAATCTTCTTGCAAGATCACTTAAGGAGAAGCCTTCCTCATTTCTCACTCTTACTCACTCTCATTTCTCTCTTTCTCTCTCTCCCTCTCACGCCACCATCACCGCCGACTGCCGCTGCCGCCGTCCATTGCTGTGTCCAATTATCTGCTCGCCACCATGCTGCTAACACTGCGCTATGCCATCCTTGCCGCCGCGTCGCCGACTATTCGCCATGCCGTGCCACCATCCGCTCATCACCACTGCTTGTCACCATGCTGTCCTTGTCGCCTAGCCATTCGCCGTGCCACCGCCACATCACTATCTCCTCACAACCGCCACCACGCCATCCGTTCATTCGCCGTTCGTCAATCTTGTCCTTAGTCCAACCGGTTTCGTAAGTAGTTCTTCTAATATGTGGATAGGACGTTATTCTACGCATGTTAGACTTAGGTTTAGTCTTGTGTGAGCTTGTTCTATCATATGTGTGTGGCTATCCTTGGCTAGGAATGGTTATGGATGGATTATGTGGTTGTGAAAGGTTAATTGGAACCATCGTTGGGTGATGCTATGCTTGTCTTGCTTTGTTTTACTTGTTCTAAGAAGAGATAGCTCATGTATTAATTTTGTATGGTTTGCTCATGAAATGCTTCTGATTTTATTGCATCATTATGTGTGTGGGATTTTAGATGTTTTAATTGCGTGAGCATGAAACACTCTTGCATTGGCCTAAGTGAAAGACAATAATTGGCTTGAGTGCTTGATGTGCTTGCGTGATCACATACATGGTTCCGTACCCATATAATTGCGAGGGACGACGCTTGATGGATTTCGGTTGCCGTTCACGATAGAGGTTGGAATGGTGCTCCTAATTGAATACCGTGTTCGAGTGAGGTCGAGACGTTGCCATACCCGATAGGGCGGGGCGATGCTCGGTTACGTTGAATGACCACCAACACGAGTGTTGGTCATGGCCCTAAGCGATCGTAATAATTGGAACACATGTGGATGCATTGTGCATGATTATGTGATATGAAGTGTTCTTGATTACTATGTGTAATTGTCGCATGCCAATTGGAAGTGAGGTTTTGTGTGTGATTAATTGTGTGAATTGTATGTGCCGACAGGAGGTTGTTAGGACTAATTATGCAATCTAAAGGGGGGGTTGAATAGGTTGCTTTGGAAGACTTTAATTTTTTTGTGGAAAACAACGTGTAACAGAGAGGTATCATAATACAATAGTTGTATGAGAAACAATGTATCACTTGTATGCTAGAAATGATAAATAGGAGAATAATCAACTGCACATAAGAATATATAGTGGTTCGGCTTTGACTCCAAGCCTACAGCCACTCTCATCACTAACAGCCACAAGTTGGACTGGATTGCACTAGTAATCTACTGATCAAGTTACACTTAGTAAGCACCACTCCTATCAGTTCATAGATCACACTACCAGGAGGTGGATGCTATTATCACTTGGTACATTTGACTTTTCAATACAATTACAATGCAGTAAGTGCTAACGACAAACAAGAGCTTCTACCTCAGTATACAACAAGTAAGAAATTTCAGAGATATTGTAAGCACACATACTCTCTCTAACTTGTTGGCTTCAAAGACCTTCTCTTTTATAGGCATCTTCAAACTAGTCGCTGCTGATGTCTTGGAGGGGTAAAGTAGCCGTTAGAGTCATTGGTGCTACTGTCCTTAGAAGTGACTATCCATACAACCTATTCTTGAACTTCTGCAGACTTTCCTAAAATAGCTTCTACTATTCTATTGTAGCTGCAATACTAACTACCTGTCAGACCGACTCTTCTCCTTTCTACCGGATCTTCTAACGTGTCTGTGCAATCCCAACAACTATCTTAGTGACATAACGGTCATATTAAATGAGCCATTACCTAAACATTACCAATTACTAGATCTCTTCAGCTTGAATAAGACATAGTCATTTAGCTGATCTTTGAGATCGATGGTGCTATTTATACAATCCTTTAAGGACAATTTTGTGATCTTCTCTTCAATGAATAATATTATGAGTATCACTAAGTCCTTTGAATATATATGCACTTAGACAATGTAGATATTATACCAAGGATAGTTTGGGTATCATCAAAATTCATTTTGAGATATTTCTCCAACAATCTCCCCCTTTTTTATGATAACAAAACTATCTTGAAGATTTGAAACAAATATAATGAGTTTAATGTGCTATTCACGAAAATCTACAGAGTGAAGATTTTTCATAGAGAATATACTTTGCAGAATGTCTCTTAAAAGTTTGCAAGAAATATTAGAGACGATATCTAGACGATCTTTTAAAAATTATGCTAGTTTAAAAAGCAGATCTTCTAGATTCTATGAAGTGAGCGAATATCATTAGAAACAGATTGCAAGATATTAGAGTCTATTTACGCAATTCATTGTTCTTTCTGTTTCGATGTAGCTCCCCTTGTTTTGATGCAATATAGTATTGCTCCATATCTCACATATTTTTGCAATTCAGTATGTTGCTCCTCCTATTTCAATGTAATTCATTTTGCCTTCTTCCATGTTCTCTCTCTTTCGCTATCTTTTGCATCCAGGTTCTCTCCCTTTTTTTGTTATCAACAAAAGAGAGCATAGAATAGACAACATATAGAAAAGAGATGACTTGCATTGATGAGAAATTCCTACAGGAGTCACATAGTAACAGCAGGTCTAACATCAAACAAAAGTAACAGAAAAACACGAGCAGATAATAGAGATTATGTGCGGCGGTGTTTTCTTTACTTGGTTGTGGAGGGTTGAACGGTTGGTTCCTCATGTCAGGTCGAGCAAGGTTATAGCAATCTAAGCTAAGCAATGTTCATTCGATTTTCACCAAGTACTTGGTGAGAGAAGTGACAGAGCCCTTGATGTCCTAAACATCAGCTTGAAGCTTCGAGATTGCAGCAGCGGAAATAATCGATGATTCGGCAGGACCTCTCTAGTCTTGGTGGACAAGACTAGAGAGGTCAAATCCATCAAAAATCTTTTTTTTTGCCCCCTTTTTTTTTGCAAAGAAAATTTTCCATTTGATTTTCTTTTGATATTGAGAAAAAAGGTACTTATCTGTGGCCCAATGACTTGGTAACCCGACGAAGGACAAAGGAGCAAGCATTATGAATCATTTGAGGAGTACGAGATCAGAACGATACATAATTACCCCTCTTTCGCTTTTGGCTTGCTGGATGCCTGCCAAGACTATCCAATCATTTGTGGCTCCACTTGCAGATCGTTTGGAACCTACAAAATAAACATGTGTGCATGTATGCATGATGTGAATAATCTATAATGGCCTAGATTGCATTGAAAATGGCTCTTGTGCCTTGGATTTCATTCAAAGAAAATATTTTTTCATCGAATCGACTTTTACAGGCTTTGGCAACTCTTGGCCATCCATTTCTACAAGAATTAAGACACCCTTGGGCAACACCTTTCTAACGACATACGGACCCTCATAATTAGAAGCAAACTTCCCACCTAATTTTGGTGCGAAGGACATAACTTTCTTTAGCACAAGATCTCCGGCTTCAAAATGTCGAGGCCGGATTTTGCGATTGAAGGACTTTGCAACTCGCCTTTGGTAGCATTGACCATGGCATAAAGCCTTTAGTCTCTTCTCATCGATCATGTTCAACTGATCATATCTCTGTTGAGTCCATTCTTCCTCAAAGAGCTCAGCTTATGAGAGTATCCTTAATGAAGGAATTTCGACTTCCATGGGCAAAACCGCTTCCATACCATAAACAAGCGAAAAAGGAGTCGCCCCTATCAAGTGCGAATTGAAGTTTGGTATGCCATCAATGTATAAGGCAATCGTTCATGCCAATCTCGATAATTGTTGGCAGTCTTTGATAGGATCTTCTTTATATTCTTGTTAGCTGCCTCTACAGCTCCATTAATTTATGGGCGGTAAAACGAGAAATTCAGGTGACGAATATGAAATTCGTCGAGCAAGTCATCCACAACCTTGTTGTTTATATTTGAGCCATTATAAGTAAAGATCGTCTTTAGAACTCCATAGTGGGCAATGATGTCGCGGCGAATAAACTTGGCCACATTCTTGGCAGTGACATTGGTATATGAATTCGCCTCGATCCATTTGGTGAGATTAATTGGCCCAATCATGTCGATCCCCCACATTGAGAAGGGCCATGGCTTAGACATTTGATGCAATTCGTTGGGCGGTATGTTAACTTTATCTACATAAATCTGGCACCGATGACAATAACGAACATGCCGGATACAATCAGCCTCCATAGCCATCCAAAAATAACCCAGTCTCATGATTTTTCTAGCTAAAAGATGACTATTCATGTGCGGACCACATTCCCCCTTATGTATTTTTCTCGTCAACTGATTAGCTTCTTTAGCATCAACACATTTCAACAAAATTGAATCAAAAGACCTCTTATAAAAAGCATTGCCACTTATGAAGAACTTTGACGCTGGCTTCTTTATGTACTTCTGATCCACTAGTTCACTCCCACGAGGGTATTCACCCTTTTGAAGGTAGTTTATGATATCATAGTACCACGGCTTCTAATCAAGTTCGTTTGCGATTGCCGAATAGTAAGCCGGATTTCTTAAGATTTCAATTTTTAGTGGCTTGATGTCTAACCCTTCCATAACTTGTATCATTGATGACAACATCGCAATGGTGTTGCCAAAATGATTATGCAATCGAGGTAAATACTCTAAAGAAATCTCTTCAAATTCCTTTATGAACTCCTCAATTTGTGGTAAGGAATCAATTTGAGGTCATGAGTTCGCCATTGGCCCTCTATCCGAAGAATAATGAGGGCAGAATCGTCATAGACTTGCAGCTTCCTAACTTTCATGTCGCCGGCCAATTGCAATCCAAGTATGCAAGTTTTGTATTTTGAGATGTTATTGGTACAAGGGAATACCAATTTAGCAGCTACGAGGTGGTGTTGACCCATCGAGGAAATAAGAACTGCTCCAGTCCCAGAACCTGTTAAGTTAACAGCACTGTTGAAGTACATAGTCTACTTATCACTTACTATTTCTGAAATGCGCTCCTCTATAGGATTTGATTGATTATAGTCTTCTGACCTTTCAAATTTTTCTACTAACATATTAGCTATGGCTCTTCCCTCGATAGATTTTTGCGCCATGCTGTGGACATCGAGTTCGGACACCAAAACTTGTCACTTTGGTAACTTTTCGACCAACACTGGTTTTTCTAGTAAGTATTTGATGGGATCATTCTTAATTACAAGCATAATTTGATGATGGAGTGTGTATTAGCGTAAACAGTGTAATACTCACACCAAGGCAACACATGTTTTCTCAACTCCAGAGTAATTCATTTTCGGAGGAAGTGAACTTCTTACTAAGATAGTATATTGCACATTCTTTGTCATCACTTGGTCTCTTCTGAGCTAGCAAGGCTCCCAACGACTCATTATAAATAGTCAAATAGCAATGGCACTCTAGGAACAGGTAACACTAGAACTAGCGGGTGAGAAAGATATTGTTTTATTTCCTCAAAGTCCTTTTTACAGTCGGTATCCCACTCAACTTTGGCATTCTTCTTCAAAAGCTTGAAGAAAGGTTTAGCCATTTCATATAATTGAGAAATGAATCTTGCCATATAGTTCAATCTTCCCATAAAACTCCTAACTTCTTAGACAGTTGAAGGAGGTTTCAAATTACAAATGGCTTTAACTTTTGATGGGTCAATTTCAATACCTTGACTACTAACCATAAACCCCAATAGTTTCCTAGACTTTGCCCCAAACACACACTTGGGGGGATTAAGTCTCAGCTTGAACTTTTGAAGTTGATCAAACAATTTCTGCAACACCTCGATGTGATCCTCTCCATGTTTGAATTTGGCAATCATGTCGTCTATGTAGAACTCCACTTCTTTATGCATCATATCATGAAACAGGGTGATTATTGCTCTTTGGTACATTGCCCCGACATTCTTCAAACCAAAAGGTATTACCTTGTAACAAAAGGTCCCCTATGGGGTAATGAAGGAGGTTTTACTTTTATTTTCTTATTTCATTCGAATTTGATTGTAATAAAAAAATTCATCCATAAAGGAAAACAACTTGAACCACGTAGTACTGTCGACCAACATATCAATGTAAGGCAGGGGAAATCATCTTTTGGACTTGCTCAATTCAAATCGCGGTAGTCAATACAAACCCTAACCCAACCATCTTTCTTCATGACAAGGACGACATTAGCGACCCAACCAGATTAGTGCAACACTTCTATGAAGCCCACTTTTAACAATTTCATGACTTCTTCAATTTTCTTAGATAATTCGGGTTTTGTTCTTCTGAGCCTTTGTTTCTTAGGCGATATATTCGGATCAGTTGGGAGAGCATATTCTACAATTTCCTTATCTAATCCCTGCATATCTACATACAACCATGCGAACGCATCTTGGTATTCCTTCAATAGCTTGACTATACTTTTAGCCTTAATCTCATAAAGGCCAGCTCCAACCTTAACTTCTCTAACATTTTTACCCGAATCACCCAAATTTATTGTGACTGTAGGCTCTGCGGTCAACGGTTTAGATTTTTTATGGCGAATCCAATCTCATTCGATGCTTCTCTTATCATAGTCATCCTTATCATCATCGGACTCGGAGGAATTTCCATCAAGCAAATTTGACTCACAAATACACCTATCATGATTATGTGGACTGTTATACCTGAGATGCCATGAAGAAAGTTAGTAATTAGATTGATAAACGTTATTGCAATTGATGACATGTATTGATTTTGAAAGAGTTTTCAACATAGAAAATGAGGGAGTCGTCCTCATATCCTTGAACGTCCCTATCCATAAAGAATTTTGAAAACTAGGAAGCATATGGAAGTTCAGGCCGTAAAGCATCATCATCAAATTGGTTTGGGTACTTTCATACATCTTTAATAAAATACATTCATGATTCTATTAATAGGTTAAGGCCGTTTATATGACTCGAGGTCTTGGACCAACGGCTTGCAATCCAAGATTTTGATTACAAAGGAAAGTAGCAGTTAGAACTAAACAGACTTCCTATGGAAGGGATAAACATAGACTTAAACAAGATGAAACCGGAAAGAAAAACAGCATCCCTACTCATAATGGTTGGCGATGGCCACAGGAGGCTCTGCCTCTTCATTTTCCATGATAGCACAAACAAACTCCTTGAACAAATCAACTAGACCAAGAACGGCCTTCTCTTCCTACAGTAGCTTGAGTGGTCTTGGGAAGACCTCTTTCAACTATGGAAGAAGCAAGCCCTTCTGACCTTCCTTTAGTCCAAACAAATTTCCACGACCTCCACTACCTCCATGAGTAGCTAAGCCTTCATAGTCACCACGGCTTTCATTGTCTCCACGGCCCCCGTAGTTAGTATAGCCTCTACGGCCACCATGATATACATGATTACCTCGACTTCCATGGTTATCTCAGCCACCAGAATTGCCTCTATGATAATCTAGACCTACCGTTTTGTGCCACTTGAAAACCTGAATGGGTTTTTTGATACCTTGTCCATGCAGTCCTAGGCCAGCTTTAGGGATATGACCATTTTCGAAGGCTTAGCCACCTCTGAGTTGCACATAATAGTTTCCACAGGCACATGGACCACCGATACTAACTCCAAAGTCTAATAGCTCGATTCAGCCTTATTCTTAAGCTCTATGTATGGGATTACAGTGTCATAAAAAACTTAAAAGTCACTTTCTCTGTGAACAGTTACCAGCTTCCCATCCATAATTAATTTGACCTTCTGATGCAAACTTGAGGGTACAACTCTGGCAGTGTGCATCCAAGGTCGTTCTAGTAGAAAATTGAATGCACTAGGAATATCCAAGACCTAGAAGCTAACCAGAAAAAGGACTGGACCAATCAGCAGTTCAAGCTCGACCTCACCAATAACTTCCTTCTTCATACCGTCAAAAGCGCGAACGGTAGATTTAGATGACAAAATTTTCTCTTCACTCAGTCCCAGACAACGAAGGGTGGCAAGTGGGCAAATATTTAATGCAGACCCATTATCAATTAGCACTCTTGCCGCCATTCTATCACGACACTTAACTGAAATAAGTAGGGCATTGGTATGGCTGTGGCCTTGAGCGGGGAAGTCCTCATCAGCAAAGAAGAATTGAAATTTTAGTAGAATAGACCCAACAAACTCTTCTAACCGATCATCATCGACGGCCTCCAGTACATGCACTTCATTAAGGATTTTTAGTAGTGTATTTTTGTGCTTCTCAAACGACTTAAAGAGATTCAAGAGAGAGATTTCGGTAGGCATCTTTCTCAACTGGTTCACAATGTTAAACTCACTCGTCTTGACAATTGCCAAGAATTGTTTCACTTCCTTATCTAATACAGCTTTCTTTTCAACTACCCCACTGGGTGCATAGCAACGGCCTAAACGTGTGACGGCATCAATCTCGTTTATCTTATAATTCCAAAGAACTGCCTTGAGATTGTAACTCGGGGTCTTTTTTACTATCATGTCTTCCTCATCCTTTGGTGGGAGCTCAATCACCACTAGCTCCATGACGTAATCATCGATCTCTAGGGTAGCGACCTCTTCAGCCATAAGGTTGATAACTACATGCTTGGCACCTCCCTCATCAAGCGTGCATAAATCCTCCTCAACAGACAAGTCAATCACCACGGGAGTAATCATGCTAACCATCTCCTCATCTGGCTTGGGTAGGTCATCCTTACCCCCCATCCATCAGGAACATCTTTGGGATCGATGAAGAAACTCAGTAGGGGCGACTACTATACCAAATGGTCGAATTTGCCACTAGGTTGACCCAATGTGTTAACCACCTCTCCATTCTCGCAGGTGATCTTCACGAATTCGTGATTCCAATCAACATTGCTAGCTTGAGGTCCATAATCATCATCTGAATCCTCTCCTTCACAATTGATTACAATTAGACTTTCTGACGTGCCATCACTAGTCGGCTCGTTAGTTTCTGTAAGCTTAACAGGTGCTTCCTCTAACTCCTTCTCACAAAGCGAGTCAATAACAGCTGCCAGGCCATTGTACTGTCTTCCTTCATACTGGAGATTATACCCATGTCCACCGTTCGAGCGATATATTTCAACTTATCATCAATCGAAATATCATCCACTTCTTCAAGATGTCCAACTAACACTAATAGCTCATACAGTTTATGAACATCCACCTTGAAGGTTTGCTTACCCTCATTACTCTTCTCAATAACCACGTTGACATTCTCAGTATGATTGGATAACGAGTGGATCCTTGAAGAATAAAATGCCTTTGTCGAGCAAATCCTAAACTTCGATCTTAAAGGTGAAGCAATTGTCCACGTCATGAACCTTTTCGCCTCTATGGAACTCATAGGACTTCGATAAATCGAACCCAAGGAATTTTGAAGGATTATCTCAAGGTACTTCTTTGGCTATTATTCCCCTTCTCAACAGTATAGGTAACAACTTGGATAGGGGCCTAGGCAAGGGAGTGAATTGCCTTGGTGCTTTCCTTTTAAATTCATAATTCTGATATACCCTCTCTCAGAACACAGACGAGCCTTGAGAGGATGAGGAAAGGGGCTTCATCACAATCGGCGCTTGTATATACGCGATCTCCACATCCTTTTCTTTTCTATTTGAGACCTTCCGATTAGTCCTTTCGCTCAGTCTACCATCATGCACGGCCCCCTCTACCCTCTCTCCGACATCTACTCCAGAACCCAACAATTTTAAATAGACATCATTAGGTAAGGCCTTGAGGAAGAGATCCAGTAGCTCATTTTCATTAAGCGGGGGCCGAACTTGAGCAGCGAGAGCACGTCATCTTTGAGCAAAAACTCTGAAGGGCTCACTTCTTTTCTTTTCAGTTCGAGTTAGCACTTCACATATGGAGGCTATCTCGGTGTTGTATTTGTATTGCAAGATGAACGCCTCAGCCAACTCCTCCCATTTCTCGAACTTCTCAAGCTCCGACAACACGTACTATTACAATGCAAGCCCCATCAAACTCTCTTGGAAAGTCTAAACCATTAATGAGACATTCTGGGCATACCTTGCCATTTGATTTAAATAGTACATCAAGTGGATTTTTTGGTCGCTAGTCCCATCATACTTAGTGAAATCGGGAATCTTGAACTTTTCAAGAAAGCTCATCTATGCATATCGAGACAAATCCTCAATCATGTGCTCTTCATAGCCTCATAGCACACGGAATTTCTTTTCTATCTTCGCAAACCTTTTGCTGTGCTCTTCCTCTAAACAAGCCATGACGACTTCCAAAATGGGGCCTAATTCGACCACTACAGGTGTAGAACCCAATGCCTCCTCAACAACATTCCTTCTCGTAGGTTCTTCTACAGGCTCGGGGACAACTTATGGTGCGACTTGATTAGCGCTCGAAGCCGCCAATGCGGCCCTCATATCGTTGGTAAATTGAGTGAGCTGGGCAGTAAGATCATTGATCTTGTTATCGAGAACAGTGAAACGGGCGTTTTGCTTCTCAATATTCATTCGCGCGGCCCTTGATTGTGTACAAATTGGCGATTGTCTCAAAGCCGTAACTTTGGTTTGACAAAGAAAGGGGGTGTTGCTGGGTTGTCAAACTCGGCGTGAACACCGTGATCACCATAAAGTCTCTTTCCCCGACCTTTTGGTCTTTCGATTCCTCTCCTTGCGTGTTGAATGAGCTTAAATTGGAGAATACATACGACTTGTGATTACCTGAAAAATGAGCATACGTGAGCACACGATTCAAATAGAAGGTTGGCCCATGGCAATGGTCTAGGCGTTTTATATTCCTCGAGAGAAAACTTTCTAAACATCGAGATTGGGGAGTTTTTTTTTTAAACATTAGAGACAATGAATGGAATGAAAACTCTTTAACATTGAAATTAGAAAATGAAATTCCCAGGACATTGAAGTAAGGAAGGTACATAACAATTCCTAAACCTCTAAAATAGAAAGGAAGAAATTACCTAAACATTGAAACTAAGAGAATATATGAAACTTCTAGAACATAAGAAAAATGGAATTCCTTAAATATTGGAACTAGAAAAAGAAACGGAACTTCCTAAACATCAAAACTAGAGTGGAAGCGACTTTTCAAACTCCTTGAGGTAACTCATTTTATATGCGATGGGGAGTCTACTGCTTTGCGAAGCCGCTTGTTCTCTTAAGTTAATTTCGAGATGCGGGTTTTGTCCATGTCCACCATTTTTTCAAGATGCTCAATATGCACTTTGTAGGTGGCCTTGTCAGTCACCTCTGGGACTATCGGTTGCAAGATGGTCGGAATTCGGTGATTGAGAATGTAAAATGTGGAGGCATAATGAATCACCTCTTGCTCCTTCAACTTCTTAGGCACGACAAGATGGCATAATGAATCACCTCTTGCTCCTTCAACTTCTTAGGCATGTACAAGATGGCATTCACTCCATGCAATCTCGATGGCGTGGATTTTGTCGAAGTAGTCGTAGTTTGTCCGGGTGAAGTGAGCTTGGAACAATTCTGTCTTAAGAGGTGGTGGGATCCTTGGAGAGCTCGGTACTGACGGGCCACCTTGTACGAGTAATATGAAGTAGCACCAGAGAGACTGAACAGTGGGATTGGATTGGCAAACTTGTGAGCGAAGTGGGTTTCCTCAACCTGGATACATTTAGCACACCATAGAAATGCCTTGGAACCCGGGTCTTTTAGAAAATTTATCCAATGAGAATATTCTTTATTAGAAGAATGCTTCTCTAAGACCCGAAACCTTTGTATTGGGTGCGTAAACTCGTCTATTTGAAGCAATTGTATAAGGTGCCCAAATCCTCTTACATGAGAAAGAAACTATATTTGCAAAATTTCCGGAAAAAACTCGCATGATTTTCTCTCCGTTTTGTTTAAAACAGTTAAGGGACAAAAATATTTCAGCTAAAATCATGTTGACATAGTTTAACCCAGCACACGTGTTTGACTAACTAAGCAATTGAAGGATTTATGGCATTCTTATGATGAGGAAAAATGATGATCCCGACAAATGCTAAAATGAAAATCCTACTCTTTTGAGCCATCGGTTGATTTGAAAAGCATTCGGCCAAAAACGAGAACAGACACGCATAATAATTAGTTTTAATAATCTTTCTAATCACCTCGGCTCTAACTCTCAAGAATTGTGATAACTCAAACATGAGGTCTATAACTATGGAAGGTTTGACAAGATTGATCCCAAGAGGCATCCCAATGGCAATGCTATATTCTTCCAAGGTTGAAATTAGCTCAAACTCATCAAATATGCAAGTTGATGTCTGGAGGCACCAAAAGTGTGGTATTACTTTCATAACTCCTGAGTGGATGTTAGTCTCGAGCAACAGGAGGAGACGGCCAATCCTTGCCTCGACTTGTCTTTGGCTGCCTTGATCCAACTAATCCCACCACCTTATGAGCTCTTTCTTGGGAGTGGAAATGAATTGGACATTGGCTTTCCCCATCGTAATTTGCCATGGGCCAACAAAAGGAAATAAATGAATTGCATAACAACAAGGATAAAAGGCTTACTCCATTGAGAACCATAGCAAACACAAGGACACGCGCACGAGGGGTGAGGCTCGATTTCTATCTAGACAGTTTAACAAGGTGAAGTTAAGAGGGTGATCTGATCGTCGCAGTTTCGCGTTGGTGTCAGGCCCTCTTAACTCCAGCTCAGTCGAAAGAGTTGTCCTATAGTTGCGTGGTCTCACGGACAAGGATAAACATTTACGACATCAAGAGAGAATTTTCGGGGAAAACAAAGGCAACCTCTACATCGCAATCTCGCGTTCGAGGTCGTATCTTTCTTAACATCATCCTAAAGTATCCTATCGGGGCACGGGTCCAACAGCATGATTGTGTGTGCAACAATATAGTGCTAAAACATTTAAAGCACGCACAACAGTTTGTAAACAAACAAAGAGTTTGAAAAAAATAAAACATTCATTTCAAAACCCCAAACCTACAAAACAGGGGTCAATAATCACTCATCACTTTATAAATCCCAATTGCAAGATCATTCACATTAGGGGCATAATTGAACAAGATAAATGGCCTAAGTCCACTAAGAATTCTATTCAAGTCCCCAGCGGAGTCGCCAAGCTGTCGTGACCTCCCCGAACCGGCCCCGCTATCTAAGGGGTTTGGCTAATGGATTACTAAGTTAAACTTAGCTCGAGCTCTCCCAAGCCCATACCAATTCGCGACTTAGGTTTAAGTTATTAACATGCAAATCAATTTCATCTAGGAGTCATCACTAATCAATTTTTGATGGGTCGATTAGACACCCAAGCAAAGTACAAGAGAAATGCTTCACTTCTACTAACCAAAGATTCAATGGGTACGGGGACTTGATTACACTAACTGATCAATTAGTACCTTTTCGGTACCTAACCTTGTTTAATTACTGCCTAACGTATTCACACTAATCGGGAGTCTCAAAATTTGATTCTTTACCAAACTAAGGGAAGCAACAATCAACACACAAACTTAACATGCACAGTCAATCACATACAAGGTTAAATTAAACACGCAATTCAAGGTGTGCGAATCAAGTAACATGTAATCAAACATGACACTAATCACATGACAAGGCAAGAAAAACCAATTCCAAAGTCCAAATAATATTTTTGATTTTCGAAATTTTTTTAAATTTTTTAAATTTTTAATTTAATTTATTTAAATTTAAAAAACATTTTTTAATATATTAAAAATAATATGAAAACGGACCCAAGTCGGATCTCCACATCCGACTCAGATTGAGATTGACCCGGGTGCGCCATCCCAGGTCTACAACCGGACCGAACTCATTCATTGAGCCCTGTTTGGCAAATAAAAAAACGAAAGAAAATGGTCCAGCCCGAAATTTTTTTTTAAAAGGACAAAAGCCCATAGCCCAATAAGAAAATAAAACCCCCAAAGCCCTAAATACACTGGCCCACGACCTATTCCGGACAATTCGAACGAAACCCTAGAGCCAAACCCTATCCGGTTACGACCCATTCGACCAACTCAGTATGCGGCCACCGACCCGACTCACGCGAGCCCTGATGGGAGACTAGCCAAAACGAGCCCCTGCTCGTGTACTGACGAACGTGGACCGACCTCGTTCATCGGTGACACACCAAAACCTTTGCACCAAGCTTAGCGAGCAACAAAGATACCGCGAAGAAAGGGAGAGACACAAAACTTTGGGAACGCATCATACACAAAGGAGGGGAAATCGAATCTCATTCATGCATAACATCAAACAGTTGGAGCACACGATGAAAGCAAGGGATTTTAGGATCGAACGAGGCTCAAAACATACCATGATCACAGACACGAGACACACGGAGAAACAGGAGTAAGCACAAGGCTTCATAGGTCAGAACTCACGCGAGCCGAATGGTTGCGAGTTCCGGCTAGTGAGCTCGAAAAACAGGGTATAGAGACAGAACAGAGGAAGGAGGGGCAGCCGTTGCGGCACTCCCTATCAGGCTAGGCTACAACAAATGAGGATGGATGTGACAAATCAAGCTACGTCCGATTGCGTCGCACACTTCCCAGCTGGAATCCTCGGGAGATCGACCCCAAATCCAACCAAACAAAACTCGACAAAAACTTGAAGCCGGGGCCTACCGCGAGGAGTGGGGCGCGTCGGAGCGTCGCCAGCCACGGCTAAGGCGTGGTGATCACCGACAGAAAGTTGTTCAGCCTCAGATCTCTCTCTCCGGCACTCAGCCTCACTCTCTCTCTCTGATCTCTCTCTCTCTCCCCTCTCTCTCTCGGTTTCTCTTTGATTTAAGGCCGACGAGCAGGTAGGCGTGCATGGCCCCTGCTACCACCAGCCTGCCGTGGCCAGCCTAATCCCAACCCAAGGATCACATTGCCACCACCGCGCCTCTAGCCTCTACTACCTTTGCCCATTCTGGCCTATATTCACTTCTGTTCTCTCCTTCATACCAGCGACGTTAAGGGGAAGAAAGTGAACAGTCATGGGCCAGACCAAGGGGGAAAGGGGCCTGCCCGTGTGGGAAAATAAGAAAAAGAAAATGAAGAATGGGCCGGCTGACTCGGTTCATTCGAACTAGGTTAAACTGGCCCAAAAATCTTTTTTTTCTTTTTTCTTTTTTTATTTAAATCTTTCAAATTTAATTTAGTTTAATTTATACTACAAATATTTTACAAAAACGTTATAATAGACTCTATTAATGTAAATGCACCTAACGTTTATATGCCATGCAATTTAATGAACATTTTTTTGTTTAGGGGTTAAGAAAATTAAACCCTAATTTTCTATGCAATTAAACCATAAATGATTAGGCAAAATTTAGGTGTCAACAGGCGACTGTTCGTATTTTCGAGGCAAGGTATCATCACACTTGAGGTTTAGAGGATTTACTTATTGAGTTATACTCATTTGTTTTTTTTTTTTACTTCTTTTGAGGTTCGTAGGTATGATTAGCCGCTTCGTCCGTTTGGGTAACCCATTACTAAGAGTGTGGACATTGTCGTGGTTGTGGTAGCAAGGAGTGATACTACCTATCATAACCACACCACTACGGTGTGGGTTGATAAGGGCCTAGAACACTTGGTTCCTCATCGTTTTATGGCCTGGTTCTTATGGTTCGACAGGGATCTCATCGGTCCTCTTTGTGGATTCAACGGACCTCTTGGTGATCTTAGCGTAGCCCAATTGGACCCCTTGGTGGGGAATCCTCCTAATGGCGCCATGAGTGATCTGAGCCCGAACCATAGAGAATCGGTCTCCCGTGGTGGAACCACTTTTTGGAAGCCACCCTCATAGATAGAGACCTCAACCCCCCTCTCCTTTTTATGTTGTAATCAGAAAATGACCCAGGTAGTGGGCGTGTATTTATCCTTACTTCCGATGTTGGTTGTCAATGCATATATATGAAGCATGCTTTTGTGGATGTGTTTCCCTTACTATCCCTGTTGTTGTTGTTTAGTTGTTATTTTTGATTGGGTGATTTGGATTTTGCTTCCGCATGTGCTTATTTGTTAGATAATTGGATGGGTTGGCGATGCCTCCGGGGACGTTGCAATTAAATAACCTATGAAAGGGGTGTCGCGCGCCCGAGGCATGGGGAATAGGGCCAGGGCATGACAAGTGTACCCTAGATGCCCCGGGAGTGTGATCGGGATGCCGTGATCAATAGACCACGAAGCCTACGCGAGCTAATGGGAATACCGGCGTACACCACGGCAGATTGGAGAGTGCACCGAGCCCTACTAGACGAAAAGTATTCCTCCTTGCATGATCGGCGAGCACACCAGGCGTGTGTCTTGGAGTTGACATTTAAAGTACCTTATGAAAGTTAAATTGTATGTGTTCCTATGATTCGTGTGATTGCTTGTTGTCATTAACCTTTAAATCTTTATACCATAGAGCTAGCAATAGAATGAGTGAGGCAACCTATGTTATAATAGACTTCGTATGTTAAAATAAATACATGTTATGATTAATCCCGTCTGATTTGCTTGATGGTTTGTTTGTGTAGTATAGTGTGATAGATATTTCCTTGCTGGGCTATTGCTCACTCTTGTGGTTGCTAGGGGGAAGAACACTAAAAGTGCCAAAACTTGTGTACGGTGCTCATTTTAGTACTAAAAGTTTTCGCCGAATCACTCAAGTGCCAAATCGGAGAAAAAGTGATTACTTAAGTGCTAATGGCAAGAAATTGCGACCAAATTAATACGTGGCTTTTATAATCAAAATTTTAATGCGAGTTGGATTTTTTATAAAAAAAAATCAGTTTATGTGGTATTGCCATGTGTATATTTCGATTTTTAAATGTTTTTTCTGATTTTTTTCTTTTTTCTTTTCTTTTCTTTTTTTCCTTTTTTGATCTTCTTCTTTTTGTTTCACCAGTGGCCAGTTACCGGTTGCTGAGCCAGCCACCAGCAAAGCTCGAGAAGGGCTGGGCAAGGGTAGTCCTCGCTCGATCTGGCGAGGGTCACCCTCACCGACAACATGCGAGGTCACCCCTCATTGACCATGGGTGAGGCCGGCCCTCACCAGATCTAGGCGAGGCCACCCTCGAAAGCTACAGGTGAGGGCTAGCCTCACCCATGGCCGGCAAGGGACAGCAGCAATGGTGAAGTAGATATGAAATTTTTGCGACTTTGGTCATTTCCTCCGCTTCAACTGCTAGAGCACACCGGCATCATCTAATTGGTCTTGCGACTGAGAACCGCGAGACCCGTCGCCCAAGCAAGGATAGCCCTCACCTATGGCTTTTAAGGGCTGTAGCCTCGTCGAAGCGAGATTGGCCTCACCCAGATCTGGCAAGGCCATCCCTTGTAGGCAGCTGGCAAGAGCCGACCACGCCCATAGTCGACGAGGGGCGGCCTCGCCTGTTGCCGGCAAGGGTGACCTCCCCAGATCAGGCGAGGGCGACCCTCACCTAGCCCTTCTCAGGCTTTGCCGGTGGCCAGGCCAACCACTGGCAATTGGCCACCAATGAAACAAAGAAAAAAAGATCAGAAAAGGAAAAAAAGAGAAGAAAGAAAAGGAAAAAAAAGAAAGGAAAGGAAAAACTAAAAAATTAAATTAAATCGAAATAGGGTGAATAAGCTAAACTACGTTGTTTTGAAGTGTACACGCTGACCAAACCTCCGACGAGCCATATCGGCTTGAGAAATTAATAAAAAAATATCACGTCGGATTTCCGACCAAATTGCCATGAGTTGGCACTTAAGTAATCGTTTTTCAAAAAGTTTGGCACTTAAGTGATTCGGCTGAAACTTTTGGCACTAAAGTGAGTGTCATATATAAGTTTTGGCACTTATGCTGTTCTTCTCCCTGGTTGCTAAAAATTTTATGGATTGAAAAGTATGAGTAACCCTCCGTCTGCGACCCCGACGAGTTCGTGGGCCACCTTATAACTTTCATTGATCTTGACTTTCCGTTGATTAGGCTGGTCTGCTACGATGCCACTCTGTGGGTGGACGTCGGCTTGCCGAGACATCGGGTGCCCATCCGCCTCATCTCGGTCTTCCTGGACGTAGGAGGAAACTCGGTGCGGCGTATTCATTATCCGGTGAATGGTAGTGGCAACGGCGATGCTAACGACGAGGTAAATGTCACGCCCCGAACCCTATGAGCGCAATATCATCCCTTCATGGTCGTAATGTACGTGACATCCCAGGACTTGTCGCCAACCCAATCAAAACACTAATGAGTAACGCATGCGGAAGCAACCTCGAACTCTCCGTACAACATATAAATAATGAGATAGTAGAGAGACAAAGAATATACATCAACAAGACACTTTTATAAACATAATATCGATTACAACACATACATTTGCAAGCCTTCTATGAGGCCACTATCTACGAACCATGCACAACAACAAAGATCGGGTGGTTGGTAAGCTTAACTCCTCTACAAAAAGGGGCACTTAAAAGATGAGGTAACTCGACCTATCCTCAATACCCGTAGTATCCTAGCAGCGTCTTCGGATCAATCACGGTCACAAGTTTGAAATGGTTTGGTTATACAACTATGAGAACACTTCTCAATAAGCAGCTACCTAAGCCTCGCTTAGGCCAAAGCGTACTTTCGAACAATTCTAAACATGCAATACCGACATCCAACATGTCATAACAATCATAGGCGCCCTTACCTTGCCTTGGCAAATACGTGAGCCCCGCACATTAAAATATCGCCATAACATGGCCAATTGCCCATCAAGCATGCGCAAAGCAATTCATGGCATGATCAAGCATAACATGGTTAATAATCTAGACGTGCTCATCAATTAACTCAGACAAAGCATTCCCCAATGCAAATTAGACTCATTAAGTCCAGATTATTAACGACCCCTTAGGCCACCGAACTCCCGTCAGTCTTCTGGCGTAACCAGGCATTGTCCCGTTATTTCGGCGACGGCAACATCCGGAACCCCGCCCAGATGGCATTCCACAAAGGAGCATCGATTTGGCCTCCACCGCGATCAACAATGTCTAGAACCCCCGCTTAGACGGCATCCAAACCCCCATCGGGCATCGTCTAGAACCCCCGCTTAAACGGAACGTGTCGTGACCATGCACACATTTCAGCAATCATTACCTATTCTTATCTTTGTAAATTAGTTCAATGTCAACTAAATCCGTCAAAATGTCAAAATAACACTGAATAATTCTTGAGAGAGAGAAAAACCGAGAATATACAAAATCAAGTTCAAATTGGGCAGTTGTGCAGTGACAGAAATCCATTTGAAAAAAATAGTAAAATAATTTCAAAAATTATGAAATTTCAATATATTGTACAAACATCTTGATGAACCGTTTTCATCAAGAACACAAAATCCAATTCTATCTATAACCATCTCTTTTTGTCATCCAAACTCGGACATAAAATATTTCATTCGGATTGGCCATCCAGCTTTTAAAATGCATTTCAAGCAGTAACCAAATCTCCTTAGAAAGCTTTGAAATTTGTATATGTTATAGTCATAAATGTCCCCAACAAGTTTTGTGAAGGAAGTATTTTGAACATAGGTCTGGAAAAATTTATAAAAATTCGAACAGACTTGAAGGTCGGGGGAACAGTGTTTCCAGTAGACTTATTTTGGTCCAAAGATGGACTTCCAAATGGCCTTAAATGACTTCCAAAAATTTCCAAATTAAATTATGTTATACGTCAAGATGTTTTGAACAACTTTCATGAAGAACACTTCCTCAAATTCGGCCCACACAAGTCACAGAAAAAATAACAAAATCCAACGATGTAGTAGCAACCTTACCAGAAATCAACCAACAAGCACCACCAAGCAAACCAAGCACAACCAGCCACTAAATCAACTATCCACAGCCCTTAAATCATCCCTAACATGTCCATTAGTCACCCCTTAGCCTAGTCAAGGGTTAGGAAGCCACTTACTATGAATCCTAAGCAAGCAAACCAAGAAGAGAGGCAGCAGCAACTCCGGCGGTGAGCTGAGCTCACAGTGGCTGAATGGGTGAGCAACGGCTGTGGCTCGGCCTGGGAAGAAGCTGGGGTGGCGAGGGTGTGATGGCAGGGAGGAATGGCGCTCGGAGCGGCTGATTTGACAAGAAATGGGGCTAGTCGTGGTGCTGGAATGGAGAAGCGAGCAGCAAAAGCAGCAAAAATAGAAGTAGAGGAAGCAGCAGTAGCAATCAAGAAATAGAGGTGAAGCATAAGCCACGAAGGAGCAAAAGTCCATCATGGGGAGGAGTGGGTAGAGTCAGCAACGTGGAGGAGTCCATCATGGAAAGTCAACAACAGCAGCAGTAGAGGCATGAGCAGCAATGGAAAGTTAGCAGCAGAACAGAAGCAGAAGCAACCAGCAATGCAGAAGCAGATGGAGTCAATGGTTAGCAAGGCAGAGGCAATCAGTAGAGTAGCAACGTAATGGAGAGGAAGTCAGCAAAGCAAAGGCGAAAGTCAGCAGAACAAAGGCATGGTAGTAGTAGCAAAGCAGAGGCAGCAGCAACGTGGGGGTCAACAGCAATGTGGGGAGTCAGCTGAAGCATGGGAGAGTGATGATGGTTGGTGGAGTTGGTGGAAGAAGTTAGCAGCAGCAGCAAAGGCAGAAACATGGGGGAAGGCAGCGGGGAAAGACGAGGAAGTCAGCGGCATAGGGCAACGACGACATGGAGGGGAGGAGAGAGAGAGAGAAGAGAGAGAAAGTCAAATGCACTTAAGTGTGATCCAACGATCCTTGTTTAAATTCGAAAACGATCCAACAGCTCACAAAAAACTCTAATTATAAATTAGGAAAAAAGGGCTCAAAGATAATAACTAAAACACACTACAAGGGAGGTCTACTAGTTCAAATTTGTACCCGATCTAAATTTCATTTTTCACTTATCCCAGGTAATATTGACGATGGCCACAATAATATCGACACCGTCCAATTAAATTTATCACGAAACTCCAAGAAATTCGACACTAAAGTTCGGGCTCTAAATATCGGTCAAATTTGATCAAGTGCGATTCTAACAAAATCTCTCATTTAAAAAAAAATCCAATAGTGATCAGTTTCGGACAAAATTTTATTATAAGCGCACTAACGAATTATACGTTTTATAAATCTCAAAAATGGATCAAAATTCAGAATGTCACAGCAGTTGTGGTGGAGTAAGATGACTAGGAAGTTGGCTTAGGGGTAGCACTTTTGCAAGACATGACAGCCATTTTTTGGAGACACCGTCGTGAAAAAAGGTGATAACTTTTGACTCGAGTAGATGGCGGGTCGGCGTAGATAGACCAGACAGGGAGTAGCTCCTGTTGACAGCCTCCCGAGTATACAGCCCCTGTATATCACCCATGTTCTATAAATAAGATAAAAGACAAGTTTAAAAACGAGTGTTGTTCTTTACAGGTTATGTTTATACGTCACTTTGGGGCTGCCTGTTTCTTTCCAGTTTCATAGTAATTGGAGAAGTAAAATGACAAGTAATGAACTAAGTGGGCACTTTAGACCAATTTAAGTTTGGAGGGTCGCATCTAATGAAATATGGTCTTGTTATGGCTTATAAGCAAGAAGGTTAGTCTTGACTAGTTTTAAATAGGAGTGTTTCTTATGTTTAATTCATGTTATGAATGCTGATTTTAAAAAGGATTATCTTCCACTTGGGTGTTAAATTATGAGTGTATAAGATCGTTATTGATCCCATTGGTAAAGGGGCGTTCCTGGGACGCCACAGGGTATTGGATATATATTAGGGCTAGGAAACACTAGAGTGTGTGGGTAATTATAAATCCTATAATTCTCTGATTTTTAGTGAATTATTTGTTGGCTTTCCCCGTGGACGTAAGTTCTAACATTCTGACCGGACCACGTAAATTTCTCTTGTCCATTTATTGTTCCTCGTTTTATTTCTTTGTCGATTTCTATAGCTTCCAACTTAATTGCAAAGTAATGATCTGCTTCCACCGTGTTGCCAATATACAGCAAGTATTATTCCTTTGCTATAAGCAAGGTAGATGAGATTTTTGACTTGCTTCTAGCATATGGCTAGATAAAGTTAACTGAAGGCCAGGTTATTTCGAGTAAATATGAATTAGCAAGCAAAAGATATTATAAGTTGCATCATCTTGGAGTCACAATACTATCGATTGTATTATGCTAAAGAATAATATTTAATAAGCAATTCGACAAGGGAAAATTAAATTTGCAAATGAGAAAAGAAAAAGCTCTAATGGAGGTAGATGTCGACCCTTTTCCTACGATGACGAGCATGGTTCCTCTGAGATCTAAGGGCAAGACAATACAACGTCCAAATCTTTTATTCTCGATGTAAGAAGGAGATCAATTGGAATTATTATTCTCCGCTAAGAGGAAGAGTTCCGTGTGTCAAAATTTTGTTTCAGAATGATAGGAATGGTAGTCAACAAAGCCCTGCTAAAGGCCCTAATGTGATTAACCGACAAGACCGTCCTAGAGTATTTGATCAAATTGTCTATCCAAAGCAATAGCTTGTAAGACAAAAGTCATTTGAACAAAAGTATAAAGAAAGTGACCCTCCAATAGGAACATTAAGGGAACCAAGTGGCAAGTTTGATTACTATGTCAGTTATCCTCCGGCCCCTTCATACCGGCATGATGTTGTTCCTACTGGCCAGGGGGAAGAGTTCAATGATTTGTCTCTGTGAGGGATCAATTCCCCAACATCATATCGATGCCAATGAATTTTGAGGATACCTCATGATCTGCCGGAGGATCAATGGTTCGAGTTTGGGAGAGTTCAAGGATGAGGGGGCAACATAACAAGAGATCAAGAGAGAAGGTTGCAAAGAAAGAAAATGATGAAGCAACAAATTAATCAGATCCACATTACCCAAGTCAAACCAGAATTAAACGATTTATAATCCTAGAAATTCCGAGCCAAAATTTATTTTGGAGAATGAAGTCGAAGGAACTAGCTCAAGCCAAAGAGGGAAAGCAAAGAGACAAGCTCTGCGACTATCAATAAATCAGAGCGTAGGCCAGCTGTTTTATCAAAATCAGTATCCACCACGAGTTCATGTATGGTCCAAGTGAGGCTTCCTCCAGAATTTCGGGCGGCCTCAATAGAAACAAAGGAAAATGAAAATGCAATTATGAATGAAGAGGAGCGAGCTGAGTTTCAATTTGACAACGAGGAAATGGTGGAGTTTGAGAAATTACATGTTCACAGTTCCAAGCATCTCAGAGCGCTTAATATAAACGCCAGTGTCAATGGTCTCCTCCACTACCGATTCGACTAGTTCAACCACTAATTGGTTCGACCATTTGACCGGTTGATCAACGGTCAATCGAGTCAGTCAAGTATCAAGTCGTGTCAATCGAGGCAATGTTCAACTGGGTCAAGTCACCTGGGTCGCCGGGCTGACATCACCCCTAACACGTGGCACACATGCTTTTTATGCAGTGACACGTGCTCGCGTGTGGGGGCACGTGGCAGTGCACGCCGACCCCATTGTGGCACGGGGCCACATGTAGTGGCACGTACAACCTCCACTAGAGGCGCCAACCCACCAAAACGCTCATCTCAACAAGACGAGTCCGAATATGTAATCAAAATCAATTTCCATTGGACAAAAATTCTGATAAAAAACCAAATCTTGGTGGCTCTAATACCATATGTTAGCCACCGTAAACAGCATCCTAAGAACACCATAGCTACAAACGAGAAACATAGTAATGAATTAAAGCGATTTGTGCATTTGATTTGAAATCCTTCGTTCTTGATACAGAATTACGATGATCCAAAGGTCAAGTGTTTCTCCTCTATTACCCTTTGAATCAGTGGCTCAATGAAAGAGATTTTACTACATCAAGGTTAAAGGAGGAACTTCAACTCTATTTCTAGAGTTTCCAACCAGGCCTTCGCATCACGGGCTGGTCATGGTGGTGGTGGGTTTTTGTATTAGTTCTCTCTAGATAATTGGCCGATTATCACTACAAAAAAATCGGATTTTTGCCACGAAAATTTGCAACGAAAAAATTTTCGTCGCAAATTTGCGACAAATTTTCCAACGAAAAATTTTTCGTTGCAAATTTTGTTGGAAATTTCCAAAAAAAAAATTTTCGTCGCAAAATTCGTTGGAAATTTCCAACGAATTTTGCGACGAATTCAAAAAAACCTGGTATTAGTCGGCATCTTTTATATTCGTTGGAAAATTCGTTGGAAATTTCCAACGAATTTCAATTTTCTAGGGAATTTTTTCAGTGTGTACTATTTTCGTTGGAAATTTCCAACGAAAAAATTTTCGCTGGAATTTCCAACGAATTTTGCGATGAATTCAAAAAAACCCGGTATTAGTCGGCATTTTTTATATTCGTTGGAAATTTCCAACGAATTTCAATTTTCCGGGGAATTTTTTCAGTGTGTACTATTTTCGTTGGAAATTTTCAACGAATTTTGCGACGAATTAAAAAAAAATCGGTCTTGTTCGGCATTTTTTATATTCGTTGGAACATTCGTTGGAAATTTCCAACGAATTTTCCAACGAATTTCAATTTTCCAGGGAATTTTTTCAGTGTGTACTATTTTAGTTGGAAAATTTGTTGGAAATTTCCAACGAATTTTTTTTTCGTTGGAAATTTCCAACGAATTTTGCGACGAATTAAAAAAAAATCGGCCTTGTTCGGCATTTTTTATATTCGTTGGAAAATTCGTTGGAAATTTCCAACGAATTTTCCAGCGAATTTCAATTTTCCGGGGAATTTTTTCAGTGTGTACTATTTTCGTTGGAAAATTCGTTGGAAATTTCCAACCAATTTTCCAATGAATATAAAAAATGCCGAACAAGACCGATTTTTTTTAATTAATTGAAAAATTCGTTGGAAATTTTCAACGAATTTTCTAACGAAAATTGTATACACTGAAAAATTAGTAATATTCGCGGGATTTTGAATTTGAATCTCGTAACAGACAGATTCACTCTCTCTCTCTTCTCTCTCTTCTATCGTCGCGTCCCTCACCTTCTTCACCACACACGTACACACGCAGAGACAGAGAAGCATAAGCAGAAGCAGAAGCAGAAGAGCAGAGAGAGCAGACTGAGGAAGATGGCGACCCTCAAGCAGGGCATCCTCCTGAAGCTCCTCCAGTCCATGAACTCCTCCAACGCCCGCGTCGCTGGCGACCACCGCTCCGCCCTCCTCCAGGTTGTCAACATCGTCCTCGCCCTCGCCGCCCCCGATGACCTCTGGCCCAACCACGGCTTCTTCCTCCACCTCTCCGACTACCTCCACTCCACCTACATCTCCCTCTCTGACCGCGATGCTAACCTCATCCTCTCCAACCGCCTCCAGCTCGGCCACTTCGTCCACCTTGACCGCATCCTCCTCGCCCCCGACTCCCCCGTCCCCCGCGCCTCCGGCCTCCGCCCCCTCCCCGGCCGCCACCCCTTCCTCGGCTCCCCCGAGCCCCTCGTCGCCCGCCTCTCCCCCTCCTTTTCTCGACCGCCTCCTTGTCACCAGCCCGCGACGAGTTCGGCCCTCGCCGGCGGCGAGGGCGATTTTTTGAAAAAAAAAATTCGTTGGAAAAAAATTTCCATGATTTTTCGACCAAAAAAAAATTTCCATGATTTTTCGACCAAAAAAAAATTGTAATTTTTCCAACGAAAAAATTTTCGTTGGAAAAAAAATTTCCACGATTTTTCAACCAAAAAAAATTTGTAATTTTTCCAACGAATTTTTTTTTCGTTGGAAAATTCGTTGGAAATTCGTTTTCCAACGAATTTTTCCAAATTTTTCGTTGGAAATTTCGTTGGAAAAAATCAGTTTTTTTGTAGTGTTTGGTTGAGTTCCCAGATTATTTAAACAAATTCCGAGAACCACGAACGAAAAATATAGAAATCAAGAACGTACGAGGTGTGCTAGCAGTATCCTTAAGGATTAATTATGTCTTTCACAAGATGCAGAGGTAAGATCCGGCTATCCTCTAGGTTTTAAAATTTCTTGAAGGACAAAGAAAAAGGGAAGAAACTTAAGTATGGCGGTTCTCTCAAATTACATTGGTAAATAAAATATTCGTAAAAATGTTGACAAATTAGTGTACAAAACAAAAGGTGTAAGTTAAGAAGAAAGTGGGAGTTAGAGAAGTTACAGTGGAGGATAAAGTGGCAATTATGTAAGAAGTTGCTCCTTGAATCTCTTCCCTTATAGGCAGGATTAATCATATACCGCACCATTACAATTTTCATGTCAAAAATCGAAAACGGCCACACTAGATTTTACTAAATAAAGTGTAAAAAATTATGTTTAAATCATTGATTCGGAATATAAGTGACCGACGAGTTTATGATCCCTCTTTATGGAGGTGGAGGACTTTTGGATTTCTATTGAGAATGAAACTTACCTGTCAGTTTTCATATTTGGTAGGAAGTTGAAGCAAGAGAATATTCAGAAAAGGATTTTGTTGAGGAGATCCTCAAGCGTACTTATTGAACAACTAATTATGAAACTAGCAGATTCAATGAAGTGATTTTTCTTGCGTGGAATGCAATTAACACTTTGAGAATTGAAATGTTCTCTATCATGTCAAACAATCACGGCTCTAGAACGTTTGAATTTTTAAGTGAAAATGAAAGTAATGTCTATATTCACATTCAGGAAAGTTTTTCAGGAAAACCCAGCTAACTCTCTCCAACGGTCGTAATTGATGACTTGGTCTTCGAATGTACTGACTGACTTGGCTGCCAGCATCAACGAAAGTAGGATTACAAAAACCGGTAAGAGGAGAGCCCAGAGGAAGCACAGATTGGATAAACATAAAGATGAAAGCGGCAGTGTTGTGTTTCCTTCCAATGGCCTTGGCCTTGGCCAGTTTTACCGAGAAGGACAACTCCGACCGAACGTGCAGCAACATGAGCGTGCCTTTCCCATTCAGGCTTGATAAAAGTTGGGCAAAAGTACATTA
Source organism: Syzygium syzygioides (assembly GCA_031216285.1). Lineage (NCBI taxonomy): Eukaryota > Viridiplantae > Streptophyta > Magnoliopsida > Myrtales > Myrtaceae > Syzygium > Syzygium syzygioides. The sequence goes on along the minus strand of CM062247.1, from coordinate 14,836,825 downwards.
TAAGTGCCATAACTTGTATACGGCGCTCACTTTAGTGTCATAATTTTTTTTTGGATCACTTTAGTGCTAAAATTTTTGAAAAACGATCACTTAAGTGCTAAAATTTTTGAAAAACGATCACTTAAGTACCAACTCCGGTGCCGTACACAATTTTTCACCGGAAATCTGACGTGTTATTTTTTTTATTAATTTCTGAAGCTGATGTGGCTCGCCGGAGTCTCATCGAAGATTAGCACTTAAGTGATCGTTTTTCAAAAATTTTAACACTTAAATGATCGTTTTTCAAAAATTTTAGCACTTAAGTGATCGTTTTTCAATAATTTTGGCACTAAAGTGATCTAAAAAAAAGTTATGATACTTAAGTGATCGTTTTTCCTCCGACTTGGCGCCAAAGTGATCCGAAAAAAAGTTATGGCACCAAAGTGAGCGCCGTAGACAGATTATGGCACTTATAGTGTCCTTTTGCCATAAAAGTTGTGCAAGGAACTCCGTGGTCCTCTTCTGCGACCACACATTGGGGAGCTTGTCCCTCGGCAAGAACGTTTCGGTGTTCAACATATTCGTGGAGAATGGGACAATGACCATTGGCCTGTACAGAGCTCTTGACTGCTATGACAAGATTGGCTGTCGGCTTGAGGGCTCTAAACCTGACCCCTGGATCCAACTTGGCAAGCAATACACAATGTCTAACACCCGGAACAAGCTCACTGTCTTCGGTTGCGACACCTTGGCTCTTATCTCGAATGCTGCCTTGACTTTCGGTAGTGGATGCTTTTCCTGTTGCCTGGAGGATGTCAACTTCGCAACCTAGACTGCTTCATCCTATAACAGTCTTTTTTTTTTTTTTATATGGACTACATTAACTGAGATTGTAATTAACCGATTTACGGACTTGATCTAATAAAGTTGGGTTCCCTAGGGTAGGAATCGAACCCACAACAATGGATTTTATGAACCAAAAGCATGAGAGCATCCTTATTATTGGGTCAGTTTCAAGTTACGTTCTCGGATTTTCACAATCAATATAATAGAGCAAAACTTATCGTGAGCATCCTTATTATATGGCCAAAACTTTTTGCAATCCATATAATTAAAGATATCTTCCACGGAATGACATTTTTTTTTGGTAAGGGTGGAATCCCACGGAATGAGATTTAATTACATATAAAGTGAGAAAATCTCTGTGAATATCTTGCCATGGAATCAAACAACCTCTAAAAGCTGTAATCTTATTGTGCAATTGGTCTGGATGGAAATTCTCAAAAGCGGATATTTTATTTTGTGAGTAGAGTTTGTCATTCTTGCACTCCTGCAGCTCTTGCTTTTCTATGAAGCGGCATTGATTCGTTGGGGAGACAAAAAAGTCAAAAAATTCCGATGCAATGAAAGAGTAGGAAATTGCCTTCGGGCTTTATTTGGGAAAGAATGTCTGTCAAACTACAATTCAAAAAAGCAATTTCCCATGGAATTGTTCGAATGGATATTCGACGCAGCAATCTTTCCGTAGTTACTCATTTACTAAATAAAATGGGTATTCGTCCAGAGCTTTGCAAACTATAGCTAGAACTAAAGCGAGAGCAATCATGTATAATCCCCTAGAATTATTGCTTACTAAAACTTCAAAATCGCAAATTAATCAGCTATAAGAAAAAACAGAACCTTAATCAAAAGATCAGGATGAACATATGACCATTGGACTTGTTTCTTGGGCATAACCACGCACCATAAACCTTGAATCAGATGCTGGAACTAGTAGTGGCTGCTTCGATGTCAAATATAGAAGATCAGTCGACTCCGGTTTATTCATCTCACTGATTGAAGTCCAGAGATAATCACATCTTGTCTCATCGAGTAAACTTTGAGCCTCTTCATTGTTCTGTTGATCAGCCCACAAGTTCTTGTTGATCCTAGCTAGTTGCTCGGCCACTTCCCTCATTGTTGGCCTTTTGACGCCACTATAGTTTAAGCACCTTCTGGCGAGCAAACCGACCACCTCGACCTCCTGCAGTTCACCTTCATTGGATGCCTCGAAATTTATCATATGGAGGAGTGTTCGGTTCTCCACAGCAGAGATAAAAGATTGGACGATGTTGATTTTTTCCCTAGATTTTGCTTGCTGATTTGGCGTCTCTCCGATGAGGAGCTCCATGAGGACGACCCCAAAACTATAAACGTCGCTCTTCGTGGTTAATTCACCAGTGATGAGATACTTAGGGTCAAGGTAACCAATTGTCTCTTGTATTCTTTCAACTATATGAGTCTTTCCAGGTGAAATTAAAACCGAGGCTCCGAAATCGGATACTTTTGCTGAGTACTTCTCATCCAGAAGTATATTTAGAGACTTGACATCGCTGTGAATGACCGACGGGTCAGCCAGGGAATGCAAGTACTCAAGGGCCAAGGTAGCTTCCGAGGCAATCCTGAGGCAATTCTTCCACGATTGCAGAACAGTCGATCTCTTGTCATGAATGTGGTGATAGAGAGTCCCATTCGGGATGAATTCATAGACCAACAATGGCACTTTTGTCTGCAAACATATGCCAAGGAGCTTGACCAAGTTCTTGCGATTCACTTGTGAAATGATGCCAATTTCGTGCAGGAAGTCATCGTGAGTGCTCAAAGACATGTCCTTGTTCATGTCTTTTGGCCGCCCGATAGGAACATCTCTTGTAACATCCTGAATTTTGACCCGTTACCGGGACCAATGAAGTGCGTATTTATTCTCGTTTGATTTTAGTAAGTCTCACCCAGACTTGATCAATCACGGGATACTAACCAAATGGGAAAGGCTAAATAGGCACAGGTACGTGAACTGAAGACCCGATCGCGATTTAGTGCTGAGTTCGAGAAACATCGAGGGAATATTTTGAACCAATATGGGCCAATCTTAGGAAAATGGCGGGTTGATATCATCAATAACGTACAATTGGATCGCGGGTGATTCCGCACGACTGAAAGTACGCTTGACAAATGAATCTCAATTTTAATCCAAACGATCGTGACCCTCGGTACTAGCGATACTTCCTCTCGTTCTCTCCAAATTAGATGCCATCACGACTTGGACAATCCTAGGTCGATACACGTAACACCTATACAGCCGCCCGTTAGTGAGAGACCCTAAGACTTCAAAATGAGCTATTTTGATCGCGATATTGAACCCAAACTTCGATATCAAAATTTTAAGGGTAATTACGACTATTTTATGAGACGGACGTCATTTTAGAGTGGTCACACACGTTTGGGACTAGTACAGCTGAAAACGGAAATTTCAATAGAAATTTGGGAAAATTACAATTTTGCCCCTAGGGACTTTGATGCCCATTTCCGAGGCCCAAATGAAATTATTTTTTTGGAGTCGATGTCATTTTGGGGCAACCACGCACGTCTGGAGTGCATACAGTCAAAAATTGGAATTTCGACCCCGAACGAAAAATTACGATTTTACCCCTCCAAACTTTTGGATTGGTTTTACCTTACCAAAAAAAACTTTTGGATTGGTTTTCGAGGGCTTAAAGGATGAATTTTAAGGATCCGACACCGGATTATTTCTACCATGAATATATAGGACAGGTATGGACAAAAATTGAAATTTCGGTCCGGGACCGGAAAATTACAAAAATGCCCCTAGGCCATTTTTGGACAATTCCGAATTTTGTTAATTTTTTGGGCTTAACCAAGGTGAGTTAGGGCTAAACCAGGTCTGGTCAGCTTGGGTTAAGGACAAATGACCATTTTACCCCTAAATAATTGGATTAGATTGAATCTTAGCCCTTGGATTAAGGGCAAAATTGTCCAAATGGCCAAGATTTTGACACTTGGAATCCACCCACACCTTATTGACCCATATTTGACTAGACCCTCTCTCTCTCTTCAGAGTTAATTCGGCCATTTCCCCCAAAATTCTCTCTTCTTTCCCGTTTCTAGTTTTTGCCGTGCACTTTATGCAGTTTCTGGTACTATTCACGCCGGAACAGTACCAGCCGGAGCTGCTGGCCACCATCTAGCACCACCAACAGCCAGTTTTGCCCAAGACCAGCCACCATCAGCCCCGGTTCCAGCTTCAAACAGTGAAGAACAGCCACTAATCGCCGTTTCCGTCGTCGCCGTGACCGCCGGCTTGCACCCGGAACGCCGCTGTCGATCCTTACCACGCGTCGGTGATCGACCACCCGTTCCCGTCATCTTGAGTCGTTAATAGGCGAGTATAAACCCCTAAACCCCTAATTAGTTTAATTGTGCATTTTTAGGGACTAATTAGGCCTAATTGGGGTTTAATTAGGCTTAATTGTGTGTGGGGTGTTTTGTATAGGTCATTAGGACCTAATGAGAAGTTTAATGGTGGATTAAGGCCCAAAATAGCCCCTGTTCTGGTGCTATTCACTGAGTACCGAAATTATGTATTTTTGCCTAAGTTTTGTACTAATTAAGTTCAAGTGCTAATGACTTTGAATTGGATATTTTAGGGGCTAATTAGGCTTATTTGAAGCTTAATTAAGTGTATTTGATTGTTGGGTGATTAGTAGTTGTGATTGGGGCTTTATGAGATGGTTTAAATATGATTTAAGGCCTAATTGGTGCAAAACCTGGTACTGTTCATCAGTACCGAAAATGTGCATATTTGTCTAAGTGTTGCACTAATTGAGTTCAATGATTCAAGACTTGAAATTAGGCAATTCAAGTGTTATTTGGACTTAATTGAGGCCTAATTAAGTGTATTTGGTTGTTCGATGATTAGGGTTTGAGATTAGAGCCTAATGAGGGTGTTTAATTGTAGTCTAGTGGACAAAATGTGTCATGCCCTGGTACTGTTCATTGAGTACCAAATTTGTGCAATTTGTCCAAGTTGAATACTTAGTTGAGTCATTGGTTGATGGCAAGGAATTAGGCATTTTTAGGGGTTATTTAGGACTTATATAAATCCTATCTAGTGACCCCGTACCAATGAGAATGAGGACTAAGTCTGATTTGCCCAAGGCGGGCCTTAGGCGCATTACATTGAATTGTAATAAATGTGCGGAATCAATGTTGAATGGATTGGGTGAGAACGGAAATAAATTGATTGTCTTGAGGATGAGTTGAATGCGTTTAAATCGAGAATGAGTATGCTTGGTATATTAGTGTGGGAGATTGATCTTGAGTGTCTTGGCTTGTATTCATCTCTCGTGACGTTGATTGAGTAGTATTGGATGCATTAATGTACATGTTTGAAATGATTCAAATTTGGGCCTACGGGTCGTTATAAAATTATTGGCCTTCGAGTCGGGCCTACGGATCGTTATATCCAATTGTGACCTTCGAGTCGGGCCTACGGGTCGTTATATCCAATTGTGACCTTCGGGTTGGGCCCACGGGTCGATTTATCAAACTATTGGCCTTTGGGTCGGGCCTACGAGTCAATTTATTAACTGTGGCCTTCAGGTTGGGCCTATGGGTCATTATATGAAATCGTGGCCTTCGGGTTCGGGTCTACGGGTCGTTATATCAAATTGTGGCCTTCGGGTTGGGCCTACGGATCGTTATATTCAACTGTGGGCTTTTGGGTCGGTATAGTTGCACCTGATTTAATTCGATATCAAATGTCTAACCTGCAGGACTGAGATAGTGAATTGGGCTTTGAGCCTCGGAGCATTTATATTGATATGTTGGTTCATTGTTTGATGTGTTTGTTTTACCCTTCTGGAGGTGCACATTAGCCTAGTTTAGGATTAGTGGTTTGTACTTGCTGAGTTTTCTCACGATTGTGGTAAAACCGATATTTCAGATCCCCGGCCATAAAGGTTGAGCCCGAGGAGCAGGACCCCGAGCACGAGACAGAGTTTGAGACTATGAGTTCAGAGGAGGAGCTGGAGCAGTCTGAGAGTCCCTCTGAGTCATCGAGCTCCGATCTAGACTGGGAGCCTTAGATTAGCTCTCAATGCTAGCAGTAGAGGCCAGCTCCTTTTTGATTGTAGCCTCTAGTAGTCAGTCTAATCTCCTTAGGCCACCGATCCCTTTTTGCCCTTTTTGTTTTAGTGGCCCTTTTGTTGTATTTTGTTTATAATAGATGTTGTATATAAGTATTTTTATTGAATGTATATGTTGTTTCTAATCGTTTGAAATTTGTTGACTTATATTGCTCATGTTTGCTTTTAATTGTCTGGGTGTATATATCTATTATATATACGTCGTTTCCGCATATGGCGTGTTTTCTCTGATTTGGGTTTTCGGGTCAGTGACGTAACCTGGGAGCGTCACATCTTAATTCGACCTATATGCGGATGTTCATGCTTCGTGGGGTACGGGGCGTGACATCTCTAGGCTTCTTAACCGTGACTAACATGTCGTCATCGATTCTTCCTCTGTAGACTGAAGCAAAACCACCCTCACCGAGCTTGTTGCCAGCATCGTAGTTGTTGGTGGCTTTAGCTAACTCTGCCTCAGTGAAGATTTTCACTCTCTAGTGCTTCAAGATCTCTCCTCCATTTTGCCTGAAGTATCTCTCTTTAGCTCTCCTCTTGCATATGAACAGGACTAGGCCACAAACAATTGGGCACGACGTTGCCGCTACAATGGCTGCCACACAAAATTGGGAAATGGATGGATTAGCTTCTCTTCCAAGCCATTGATTTACTTTTATACATAATGAATTTGGACCTTCTAAATTTAAGAACTAAATTTTGATATTACATTTACGCCTTTAAATACTTGACACATTAGCCACCTATAGGATCCTGATTAAACACGCACCAGCGCACCAATCAAATCCCCCAATTACAACTTTTGCTCTCCCTCTCTGCCCACCCATTGGACCACCGTAGCCCAGCACCACCTTAGCCATTGGCCGTCAAATGCCCATCAAAGCCACCATGCAGCCAAGATGAGGGCCACCATGGTCATCAAAGCCCCACAAACCCCTTAGTCTCTCTCTCTCTCTCTCTCGCTCTCTCTCTACAGTAGTCACATGTCAAGGTCGACATCCTTGGATCTCATAATTGATCAACCTTGACACTTAGATCAGAGGTTGAAGGTCCCAATTCGAGGCGTTAGTCTCGAATCGAACCTGTACGGGTTTCGGCAGAAATGAGAGAGAGAGGCTGCAATGTGGAGGCGGCAACACTAACAATGGCTGAAGGCGGCTAGCTAGCGGTGGCTGGCAGAGGCATGCGCAGTGGGTGGTGGTGACCAGTGATCTCTCAGTCGCAATGCAGAGTCAGATACTGTCACACCCCAAAAACAACTAGAAAAAGGGGATGACACGGTTGTCCTTCCACACGAAGGTTGCAGCCTCAACAATAACCAACAACCTGTTATCAACATATATATATATATATATATATATATATCAAACCACATATATATCAGATAAACCAACGGGTTGGTTACAACATCAGAGTTTCTATAATCCACCAAAAGACCATGTACATCAAGAACTCAGCCAACGTAACGAACTATCAACAACCTTACAAGCAACTCCAAAATCATACCCAAAAATCTATCTCCCAAACATCCCCGCGATAGCGCTCTCGTACTAATGGCCGCTAGCCGAGGAACCTGAAAAGATTGGAAAAATAGAGGGATGAGCAATCACAGCTCAGTGAATAGTACATCTCTTCTAAGTAGATCGAGCAATCATTATGCATGTGTACAAAATAATACCAGAACTTTAGAAGTCAAACTCTAGACATAAAATACATATCGAGTCATATAAGAGTTGTTTCATTTCATCAAAGCTTTATACAATTCAGAAAACTACTCATTTTAAATCATCATAAACATCAACGGTCAAATCCATTGATCAATGTCTATTAAAAACCACGTCAATGGTCAACTCCATTGACTAATCTTAAATCACACATCAATGGTCTATTCCATTAATGAATCTCATCAAAAGCACATGCCGATGGTCCATTCCATTGGCCAATCTATTGCTCAATATCAAATCATGATCACGACACAAAGCCTTGTGACAAGGCTACCAAGATTCCCCCCTTCGCAAGGTTTCCACTTACAAAGTCGGTGGTTCGGCCCAAAAGGATATCCTAAATTCGGTATGCATACCCCAAAACCCCTCAATAGATTCACAGTCATATTGAACATCAAACAATCATCATCCACTATCAGAATTCCAATCCATAATACATTTCACAAACCAAACAAATAACTTTCTCACAATACGGCTCAACCTCCAGAAATACATTTCGGCATTTCTTGAATCATTTCTGAAATCATTTCATAAACTAGTTCGTAACGCGATACACATATGTATCCTTGCACAATATATTTCCAAAAACGATTCTCAAATCATTCTCAAATACTAAAAAATAGTAAATGCTCGATCCCAATTTATGTAACAAAATGCTCTTTTAAGTTCAACATATATATTTATATCGAATCATAATTCTTTCAAGATATGATTTTTATAAAACCAAAGAAGAGATAGTACTACTCACCTGAAATCCCGAAATATCAAACAACCTCCCTCACTCGAACTGATGATATCATAATCCTAACAATTAAACGAGAATTGACATCAAAACCAAGTAAAAACTACGAAATGACTAAACGACGCTCAAACGCTAATAAGGTAACTCAAAGGCGCCTACAAATCGCTTCTCCAATGCGATTATCAAACCGTTCGCAACGCGGAGTTTGAATACGAAACTTGATTGTACCATAAATTTCTCCACCGAACAAGCCCACTCAGAGCACTACAAGAACCCCAACTTGGCCATCCCAAAATCGAGCCGAAAACTGACGAAAATTAGCTTAAAACCCGCTGGTCGCGCACTGTTCATCTAGTGCGGTCAACTTCAAAAATTCATATTAGGCAAACCGCAAATCCAAATCAAGATTCGTAAAATCCCACGGCTCCACGACATCCTAAACTACCAATTTTATAAATATCCGTAGCTTAACGACTCAAAAATCGGATTTTGCAGCTTGAATTTCTCAAAATTCCGAATTTAAACCCTAACTTTGAAAACTTTTTCGATCGGATGAACGAGGACACGAACGCTTACCAGGCGTTGCAATACAAAGTTGATTTGAGCTGGCAAGGCTCCAGTGATGTGAGCCTTCCCTTTTTCTTCTTCTTCCTTTTTTTTCCCTTTCTCCCCTTTTCTTTCTTCTCCTTTCTCTTTGTCTCGGCCGAGCCAGCTCGCGGCTTAAATAAGAAAATCAGTGTCACTGTAGCAACTGTTGACTTTCTGACTTTTTGGCCTTTTTTTTTTTGCAATTACCCGAATTTTACATCCATCCCTCCTTAAAATAAATTTCATCCTCGAAATTTGTACTTACCTCAACTTTCAAACAAGTGAGGGTACTTGCGTTTTACCTCCTCCTCAAGTTCCTAAGTAGCTTCTCTCTCAGTGTGGTTCAGCCATTGTATCTTTACATAAGGAATGGTCAACCGTCGCAACACCTGATCCTTCCTATCGACGATACGAATAGGCTGCTCTTCATACGTCAAGTTCTCCCTTAACTTCAATGGTGTAAAGTCTAGTACATGCTCAGGATTTGGCACATATTTACGCAACAAAGAGACGTGGAACACATTATGAACACCTGACAGTGCCGATGGCAAAGCAAGTTTGTAAGCGACTTCGCCAATCTTCTCTAAGATCAAGAATGGTCCTACGTATCTTAGACTCAACTTCCCACGCATGTCAAATCTCATAACACCATTCGTAGGAGAAACTTTTAGGAATGCATGATCCCCCACACTAAACTCTACCTTACGCCTTTTAAGATCTGCATAACTTTTCTTATGACTTTGAGCTGTTTTGAGATGTTCCTGAACCAACCTAACTTTCTATTCTGACTGTTGAATGAACTCGGGACCAGTTAGTCTTTTCTCACCAACATCATCCCAACAAATGAGGCTTCTGCATTTTCGGCCATACAAAGCTTCAAAAGGTGTCATCTTAATGCTCGAATGATAGTTGTTGTTATAAGAAAATTCTGTCAAGTGTAGATGTTCATCCCAAGAACCTCCAAAGTCAATGATGCAGGACCTCAACATATCCTCTACTGTTTGGATCGTTCTCTCTGACTGCCCATCTATTTGCGGATGAAAAGCTGTACTCAAGATAAGTTTAGTACCCAATGCTCCTTGTACACTCCTCCAAAAGTTAGATACAAATCTGGGATCCCTGTCAGAAACAATGCTTACTGGAACTCCATGCAGCTTTACTATCTCATTAACATATCGTTTTGCCATGTCTTCCATTGAAAGGCCGAATTGGTATGACAAAAAGTGTGCGGACTTAGTCAATCGGTCAACAATCACCCATATAGCATTCTTACCACTTGGCGTTCTCGGTAGACCAACTATAAAGTCTTTGGTGATATGCTCTCACTTCCATTTAGGTATCTCTAAAGGGTGTAACTGTTCACTTGGTTTCTGGTGCTCAATTTTCACTTGCTGGCAAACTAGGCATTCGTCGACAAATTTTACAACATCCTTCTTCATATTGACCCACCAAAATTTCTCTCTCAAGTCCCTATACATTTTAGTGCTTCCAAGATGAATTGAGAATCTAGTGCCGTGAGCTTCCTGCAATATCACCTTTTTCAATTCTGAATCATCAGGAACACATAGACGACCACGAAACTTCAATGACCCATCTATGTATATACTAAAGTCTACTTGTCCTCCAGCTTCCACGACTTCTCTGAATTTCTGCAACTGAGGATCTCCATTCTGTTTGGTCTTAATTCTATCGATCAATGTTGGTTGCACTCGAAGATTAGCTAAACGAGCACCAAGCTTATGTACTAATACCTCCAAGTCCAACTTCCTCATGTCTTCAAGAATAGGCTTTTTAGAAGTAAGTAAAGTTGCCATATTTCCAAAGGACTTACGACTCAAGGCATCCGCTACCACGTTAGCCTTTCCTGGATGATAATTAATAGACAAGTCATAATCCTTTAAAAGTTCTAGCCATCTTCTCTGCCTCATGCTTAGCTCTTTCTGGGTAAAAATATACTTTAGACTTTTGTGATCGGTAAAAACTTCACATCTTTCACCACACAAATAATGCCGCCATATTTTTAAGGCAAACACAATTGCTGCTAATTCGAGATCATGAGTGGGGTAGTTCTTCTCATGTGGTTTCAATTGTCTAAAAGCATAGGCAACAACTTTATCATCTTGCATAAGAACACAACCCAAACTTTCTTTAGACGCATCACAGTAAATTACAAAGCCAGTAGTTCCTGAAGGTAAAGTCAATATAGGGGTTGACACTAGCCGCCTCTTTAACTCTTGAAAACTGCTCTCATATTGATCCAACCATACAAATTTAACTATCTTTTGAGTTAGGCGAGTAAGTGGACCAGCGATCTTTGAGAATTCCTCTACAAATCGCCTGTAATAGCCAACTAGCCCAAGAAAACTTCTTACTTCTGTAACATTAGTAGGGCGATTACACTAAACAACTGCTTCAACTTTCTTTGGATCTACTAATATGCCATCTTTCGAGATTACATAACCCAAGAATTCTATATGATCAAGCCATAAGTCACACTTACTAAATTTAGCATACAACTTCTTCTCATGCAAAGTCTGTAGCACAAACCTCAAGTGTTGTTCATGATCCTCCAAACTCTTCGAAAACACTAGAATGTCATCAATGAACACCACAATAAATTTATCTAGATACTCTCTAAACACCCTGTTCATCAAGTCCATGAAAGGAGCAGGCACATTTGTTAGACTAAAAGGCATGACGAGGAATTCATAATGGCCATACCTTGTTCTGAAAGCAATTTTAGGCATATCATCTGCTTTTATCTTCAACTGATGATGCCCAGAATGAAGGTCGATCTTAGAAAAGACTTGAGCTCCCTGAAGTTGATCAAATAAATCATCAATCTGGGATAAAGGATATTTGTTTTTGATCGTCACCTTATTAAGCTCTCGGTAATCTATACAAAGCCTCATACTACCATCCTTCTTTTTCACAAATAAAACTGGAGCTCCCCAAGGTGAGACACTAGGTTTGATGAAACCTTTATCCAAAAGCTCTTGCAATTGCATTTTTAATTCTTTCAACTCGGTAGGTGCCATTCGATATGGTGCCTTAGAGATAGGTGCAGTACCAGGTATTAATTCGATACAGAACTCAATTTCTCTATCAAGAGGCAAACCTGGTAAATCCTTGGGAAAAACATTGGGAAATTCCCTGATAACTGGAACATCTTCCAACTTCGCTACAACCTTGCTTGTGTCTTTTACACAGGCCAAATAACCACTACAACCCTTTCTCAAAAGTTTCTTTGCTTGCAAAGCCGATATCAACCTTGGAAAAGTGTCTTTACAACTTCCCGAAAAAGAGAATTCGGGTTGACACAGAAGTCTAAAGATCATTTTCTTTGAAAAACAATCAACAGTAGCACAGTATGTGGATAACCAATCCATCCCTATAATAATATCGAAATCTCAAACATTTAACTCCACTAAATCCACAGGCAATTCAACATTATTAATTTGGAGCGTACATCCCTTGAACACATGATCAGCAACCAAGAAATCACCGGTAGGAGTATCGACACGCAATTCATATACAAGAGGCTCAGGCAACACATTAAGCTTCTTTGCAAATTCAGTAGAAACAAAGGAATGCGTAGCATCGGAATCAAACAACGCATAAGCACATTGCGAGGCAATAGAAATATTACCTGCAACAACTGCGTTAGATGCCGCCGCATCCTCTTTTGTCATTGCAAAAACTTTCCCTCTTGTCCTTTGTCTTTGTGGGTTCTCTTGGGGCTTATTAACCGAAGGAGCATCCCTTCGCATGAAACAACGATGTGCCAGGTGTCCTCGTTGTCCACATAGATGACATGTTCTATTGTCAGCTATAGAATTCCTCTGTGTAGGACAATCATGCCGTATGTGTCCCTCTTTCCCGCATAAGAAGCACACTCCTGTTTTCCAGCGACACTCACCGCCATGATACCCTCCACATGTAGTACACGGGCTGCGAGTATTTTGGGCTCTAAACTTCCCTGGTAGGTTATTGTTTCTTCGATTAATACTGCCACTTACACGACTTCCTCGAAACTCAGTAAACTTGGGTCTCTTTTGTTGATGAACATCCTGTGTGTCACGCTCTAATTTGTACCGTTCCACCTTGATCACTCGTTCCAAGGCATCCTTGTATGTGGTTAGTTCAAGTGGTGCGAGCTTAGAACGTATATTAAGCCTAAGGCCTCTTTGGAAATGTTCAGCTTTAAGTTCTTCATCATCCACATAATGTTTCGCAAACCTACTTAACTGGTTGAAGCAGCCTGCATAGTCCATCACTATAGAGTCACCTTGAGATATGTGTATGAAGTCGTCCCTCATCTTCGCTTGGAATGACCTTAGGAAGAATTGAGTGTTGAAGGCTTTTGTAAAATCTTCCCAAGAAATTGTCGTATCTTCGCCTCCCAGGGCGAGTCTAGTCCCTTCCCACCAATACTCTACTTCGCCCTCCAAACATTGGTTGGCAAAGTCAACCTTCCGATCATTGGGAACTCTATTGGTTCTAAAGATTCCCTCCATTCTTCTAATCCAACGTTCGGCCAATAAAGAATCCGATTTCCCATCATAAGTAGGTGGTTTGGCCTTTCTGAACTGGGCAATTGTATATTCTCTCTCACCTTCAGTCATAGCGGTTCCACTCCCACCTATATCTTTCAATTGACGATGAAAGTAAACACTACTTGACAAGCCTCAGATAAATTGCCTTGGATGGTAGGCTCAAGAAGTTCATCACTTGCATATTGTGAGTCGGGGCTTCTTTCAAATCGATCCTCTAATCTCCTTTTTGAAGCCGGGCCTCGAGAACCTTGAGGCATATCTTTGGTATCGGGGGTAGCGACTCGCTTGCCTTTATTGTTCTTACGAAGCGAGGCAAGTGTCTCTGAGTCGAAACACATGATAACTTGAATCCAAAGCGTAACAAAACCTTAGCACCTAGAAGATAACACGATGAAACTATCACACAATCTCACAACGTTCCATAAAAATCTACACCCAAATATATCACAACTTAAGCTTTGATACCAAAAAAATGTCACACCCCAAAAACAACTAGAAAAAGGGAATGACATGGCTATCCTTCCACACGAAGGACGCAGCCTCAACAATAACCAACAACCTGTTATCAACATATATATATTTCAAACCACATATATATCAGATAAACCAACGGGTTGGTTACAACATCAAAGTTTCTATAATCCACCAAAAAAACATGTACATCAAAAACTCAGCCAACCTAACGAACTATCAACAACCTTACAAGCAACTCCAAAATCATACCAAAAAATCTATCTCCCAAACATTCCCGCGATAGCGCTCTCGTACTAATGGCCGCTAGCCGAGGAACCTGAAAAGATTGGGAAAATAGAGGGATGAGCAACCACAGCTCAGTGAATAGTACATCTCTTCTAAGTAGATCGAGCAATCACTATGCCTGTGTACAAAACAATACCAGAACTTTAGAAGTCAAACTCAAGACATAAAATACATATCGAGTCATATAAGAGTTATTTCGTTTCATCAAAGCTTTATACAATTCAGAAAACTACTCATTTTAAATCATCATAAACATCGATTGTCAAGTCTATTGATCAATCTCTATTAAAAACCATGTCAATGGTCAATTTCATTGACTAATCTCAAATCACACATTAATGGTCTATTCCATTAATGAATCTCATCAAAAGCACATGCTGATGGTACATTCTATTGGCCAATCTATTGCTCAATATCAAACCATGATCACGACACAAAGTCTTGTGACGAGGCTACCAAGATTCCCCCCTTCAAGGTCTCCACCTACAAAGCTGGTGACTCGGCCCAGAAGGATATCCTAAACCTAGTATGCATACCCCAAAACCCCTCAATAGGTTCACAGTCATATTGAACATCAAACAATCATCATCCACTATCAGAATTCCAATCCATAATACATTTCACAAACCAAACAAATAACTTTCTCACAATACGGCTCAACCTCCAGAAATGCATTTCGGCATTTCTTGAATCATTTCTGAAATCATTTCATAAACTAGTTCGTAACGCGATACACATATGTATCCTTGCACAATATATTTCCAAAAACGATTCTCAAATCATTCTCAAATACTAAAAAATAGTAAATGCTCGATCCTAATTTATGCAACAAAATGCTCTTTTAAGTTCAACATATATATTTATATCGAATCATAATTCTTTTAAGATATGATTTTTATAAAATCAAAAAAGAGATAGTACCACTCACCTGAAATCCAAAATATCAAACAACCTCCCTCACTCGAAGCGATGATATCGCATTCCTAACAATTAAACGAGAATCGACATCAAAACCAAGCAAAAACTACGAAATGACTAAACGACGCTCAAACGCTAACAAGGCAACTCAAAGGCACCCACAAATCGCTTCTCCAATGCGATTATCCAAACCGTTCCCAACGCAGAGTTTGAATGCAAAACTTGATTGTACCATAAATTTCTCCAATGAACTCTGTTTTAAGCGAGCTTATAGTCAATAGAAAGCCCACTCAGAGCACTACAAGAACCCCAACTCGGCCGTCCCAAAATCGAGCCGAAAACCGACGAAAATTAGCCTAAAGCCCGCTGGTCGCGCACTGTTCATCTAGTGCGGTCAACTTCAAAAATTCATATTAGGCAAACCGCAAGTCCAAATCAAGATCCGTAAAATCCCACGGCTCCACGACACCCTAAACTACCAATTCCATAAATATTCGTAGCTTAACGACTCAAAAATCGGATTTCGCGGCTTGAATTTCTCAAAATTCCGAATTTAAATCCTAACTTTGAAAACTTTTCCGATCGGATGAACGAGGGACATGAACGCTTACCAGGCGTTGCAATACGAAGTTGATCCGAGCTGGCGAGGCTCCGGTGACGTGAGCCTTCCCTTTTTCTTCTTCTTCCTTTTCTTTCCCTTTCTCTCCTTTTCTTTCTTCTCCTTTCTCTTTGTCTCGGCCAAGCCAGCTCGTGGCTTAAATAAGAAAAACAGTGTCACTGTAGCAACTTTTGACTTTCTGACTTTTTGGCCTTTTTTTTGTTTTTTGCAATTACCTGAATATTACATATACAATTTCATAACAACTTAAACATAAGTCGGATCAATAGCATGTGGACTCGTAGTATAAAGCAAGAATAGCTTAGACTATTGAGCAACTATCACAAGGGAATTAGAATTACCTGCAGCAATTATAGCAAGACTAGAAGTTTGGCAACTGACTTTGCCATCACCAGTCAAGCGAAGTGGGCAGTTGCATGTGTAGTTCCCGGGTGTATTCTTGCAATTTCCGTGACATGGATATTGTTGTTGATCCTTGCACTCATCAATGTCTACATTAAACAGAATCAGCCATAAACTGTAACGTATGTTTATGTGTTTTTTTTTTCTTCTTAAAATTACGTATTGGTTATATTGAAGAATCTAACTCAAACCGAATGAAAAACTGGTTTGAGGAGATTGGATCGAGGAAATTAGGCCCAATCTAAACATGTAACTTTTGGCGCGCAAAGAGAACAGAACAATACCTTGAACATCCTGGGAGTGAGTACAGTGGGGAGACATAGGGACTCCCCGTGTACCCAGCCTGACAGAAGCAACGATAACCATTCCCGTTTTCAAAGTCAGAGCAGATACTATTCGTGCCACAGGCATAGCTCGATCGGTTGGATTGCGCTTCCTCGCAGGTCAAATTCTGTTCAACTTCCCAATCCACGACAACGCTTGAGAAAACGTATTTGCCCATTTCATCCGGGACAGGACGCTTGTAATTGGAGACATTAAACGACTCCTGGTCCACTACGAACGCTGATCCACAAGAGCTGAAGTTCCGAACTGAGATGTAATTTGTTTTGCTGGCCATGGAAAATTTGAGGCTCCTGAGGCCCTTGGGGATTGACGTCTGACAGCACCCGAGGCCGGAGCAAGCAGTCTCGACCGTGAAGTCGATGTCCTCGCGGCAATAGGACAAGCATCCACTCCCGAAAGTTCCAGCAGTGTCCGAGATAAGAGCCTCGATGTCGCAACACAAGACAGTGAGCTTGTTCCGGGTGTCCAAGAATGTATAGTGCCTGTCTTCGCCCACTCGGATCCATGGGTCAGGGTTAGAGCCGGCAAGCCGACCACCAGCCTCGTTATAGCAGTCTAAAGCTCTGTACACGCCAATGTTCATTGTCCCATTCTCCACGAATATGTCGAACAACGGAGCGTTCTGGAAGAGGGACAGGTCCCCCGATGTGTGGTTGCAGGTGAGGACGAGTTTGGAGTTCCGCGCGCAACTTTCGTCGAGCCCGAATGGGAACGGCACGCTCACGTTGCCGCACGTTCGGACGCAGTTGTCCTTCTCGGTAAAAGTGGCCAAGGCCAAGGCCATTGGAAGAAAACAGAACACAGCTGCTTTCATCTTTTTGTTTCTCCAATATGTGCTTCCTCTGGGCTCTCCTCTCACCGGTTTTTATAATCCTACTTTCGCTGATGCCGATGCCAACGCCTCAGCGGCAGCCAAGCTAGGGAGCACATTGGAAGACCGAGTCATCAATTACGACCGTTGGAGAGAGTGACCTGGTTTTCTTGAAAACTCACCTGAATATAAAGGCAGCTGATGTTCATATTGCTTTCATTTTCACTTAAAATTTAAACGTTCTAGAGGCGTGAATGTTTCACAAGATAGAGAAAATTTTCAATTCTCAAGTATTCATTGCATTCAACACAAGAAAAATCAGTTCTTCGAATCTACAAGTTTCATAATTGGTTAGCCAATGAGAACTCTTGAGGAACTTTTCAACAAAATCCTTTTCTGAATATTTTCTTGCTTATATTCAAAGTATGAGAACGCACTCGTCATCAGGTCAATTTCAAGGTAGGTTCTCGGAGTTGCACTATCCATACAAAATACGTAAACAAAATAATAAGTGAGAACACGGCCTCCGTATCAACATGGGGGATGACTTCACAAGTCGTCGCTGTTTCACGTTTCAACAAAAGAAGGTGGAATTCACAAGCAAGACTATACTTCGTCCCACTATGTATCATAGAAAATTCACTAAGAAAAATGACATTTTCGAGAAGAAGTGACAAAGTCGTCCTTTGCCCGTTTTTGTCTGTTGGGTAGACATGAGATTTGTACCTTTCCCTTGCACTGCCCTTGGGAAAACGCGGTCCGCTTGAGATTATTATCTATTGAGGATTAGAAGGAAGGTTGACCTAGAAAAGTTTCTTAGTCCTCTCAAATATCAGCCGATATTTGTCGTTACTTTGAGGACCCGTGTCATGTACAAACACCCTTTTTACTGGTATAACTAGTTAGAACCACGATGAAATTGTGCACTGATTTATTGCACTTTATGAGGGAAAAGTACCAAAAAATTATAAAGTTATTGCATAGATACCAATTCAGTTATAAATCTTTCAATTAAATAAATTTTGTCCTAAATATTTTCAGATTGGTACTGATTCAGTCCATCCAGCCAATTTAAATCTAAAATTGCTAACATAGATGCCGGCCATTCTACGTGACACGGCCGGTACTGACATGAATATTTTTTTAATTTTTAAATACTTTTTTTGAATTTTTTACTAATTTTCCTTTTTTTTATTTTTCCTTTTGTTATTTTTTTTTTCTCTTTTTTTGCCTTTATTCTTATTACCCTCCGCCGGTTGCCAACCACCGGCGAGGGCTAGGATGCACCTCATTAGATTGGTAAAGCCCAATTTCTGATGTGTTTTGTAAGCCGCATTGGACCTTAACAACAAACATAGTGCCCATTTAAGGAAAATCTAAAAATAAAATTGGGCCTCCCCACTTCCAATGAGATGTAAGGCTCATCTTCCAAAAAGAGTCAGCCAAATTGCGCAGTAGGGCCCTTTAGCTTTCTAAATTCCATGAACTTACCAATGAAAAAGCTTAAAATTGCGCAGAACCACTTTGCATCACGTTAGATGTGAGTCTCGTTGTCCTAAAACTTTTGAAAGCACTTTTGACATACGTTTGTTTCATTGAAAAATTCATGGCAAAGAAAAATAATTTCTATGAAACTCATGTTCAAGGAAAATTGTTAGTTTTCATTTGTTTAGTAGTTTAGGAAAAGTGATTTCCTTCTTGTCAAAAGGAAAAGTTATTTTTCTCCTATATAAGTTTGTTGTTTTTAGTCCATAGAAAACGTTTTCTGTCACCCAAAAATTGAAAAGTTGGAAAACAAATTTTCGGAAACAGTTTTCCTTCAAACAAACGGACTCTTAGACTGTTTTTGGACAAGCCCACTTTTAGATTTCGAAAATCATTGTCAAAGTTGCATGGGACTTTAATTGATCAGTCAGATGGTTAAATGACTTAGCATAGTTTTCAAACCTTCTGCAATGATTCCTCATATGTAAAACCTTGGCAACAGATGAATCGAAGTTATAAAGCCTTGACATATTCTAAAGGAGCAATATATGCATGAAAGCAATATAAGAAGAACGCTACGGCAAACGACTCTTTGTTGCTCGGATTTTGGTGTAAAAGAAATCTTGTCTCGGGTGGTAATAACAAGATTATGTCTAATGGTGGCCCGAGACAGCTTGTGTTATTATTTTTTGTTTTTATTTGCTATTTAATTTATTAATTGCTTTACTTTTTTTTTCATTGCTTTACTTACACTGTTTTGAGTGTTTGATCTATGATACCATAAGTGCTTGAACATTTAGATGCATGTGAGGAAAAAAAATCGACTGAGACTGTATGAAAACTTTCCTTAAATGAAAAATGGTATTGATCGCCTAATTCTCTGATTCGTAGAGAGGTAGAGCAATCTCCCACGTTTTACTCGGCTTCTAACCGGTCTACAATGGGTTGGTGATGACTGCAAACTCTATTTGTATATGATCAGTAAGAAAGAAATCAAATTGGGTTCATTACGGCTTGGGAAAGCCCGTGTGAAGAGCAAGTGCCATCTTGCAAGATGGTCATTCACTCCCGTATAACAATTTGTTAGCTTCCTCATGGTCCACCTCGAATGGGTCCGACAAATAGACATTTATCATGTAATGTAATAGTCATTACCGCAATCAAACGTGTCATCGATATTTGACGGGATATTTTATCTGGACAATCTCATGTCATTGGACTGAATAAAGAAGTATCTAGAGAGGAATCCAAAAGAATTTTTGTGAGATCCTCAATCCGACGATGCTTGATTACGCATCTTTGGATTGTTAATCTTCGGACAAGTGGACATGAGACGAGCATTGAAAGCCCAATGAAGGCCCATGCCCAAGACAAGCCCAATGGACTTGTTCGGCCTTGTTAGGCGCCAATCAAGAGGGTAAAGCCTATTTCGCCCACATTTGACCCTTTGATGATTTTTAGAAGATTGCACATTAATGTGCCGTGTGCATGATTAGTGTTCTATGTTTAGTAGCCCATGGTTTAGCATCTAATGCACCTTCTAGAAGTTTGATTTGGGAAGAGACCAAAATTTGGTCTTGCCTTGAGGAGGTTGGCGCCACCTTGGAAAGGAGAGGGGAAGAGACCAACTTAGTTAGCTTCTTGTTTGATTCCCTTAGTTAGTTCCCAGTTAAGTGCATGTGCCTATTTTAGTAGCCATGAGAGCCTAAGCGTAAGACTTATTGAGGAAGATTTCAAGATAGCCTCTTGGCTATGAATTTGCTTGGATGTGAGCAAATTAAGGAGGCCTAGGCTAGGGTTGACAGTAGGGTCATAAATGCAATTGCATTATTATTCTCTCTCAAACTCAAGGAAGTCTTCCCATTTCTCTCATTTCACTCCCTCTTACTTGTGACATTCTGAAATTTGCTCATTTGGAATTTATGAAATGAATGATTTCATGAACGTACTTGTAGTTAAATCTCGCTTGGAACTGATCATTCCTGAAATACTAACCATTAGGGAAAGGCTAATTAGGGATTTAAATTCGTGCGATTAAAGAAATTCGATCGTGAACTAACTTTCGACCATAGAATTGTCTATGTGATATTTTGAGCGAATGTAGGCCGATCTTATGATAGTTATGGGCCGATTCGTCACTGTCATACAAGTGGATCACGGGTGATTTCGTTTGACCATGAAATGAATTGGCGAACAATTCAGAATCTATACCGAATGATCGTGCCCATCGGAACTAGCGATCGATCCTCGTGATTACATGACAACTGAAGTCGTCACGAACCGAATGAACTTGTATGTAACTCGATTTAGTATCAGTCACGGGTCGAATATGCGAATTTCGCCAAAAGTCGTCCATTAGTTTGAGACACGCTCAAGTTATGTTATTTAAAATCCAGTTATTAATTAGAGATCAATTTGGGCGTTGGAAATTTAGGAAGTCACGACAGAACATTTGGACGACGTTGTTATTGGAATGTTCAATCTTGGAACTGTCTGAATCCTTCAGAAAAAATTTAATTTCGGTGAGAAAATAGAAAGTGACCATTTTACCCTTGGGAGTTTATTAAGACCAAATGTTAAAGGGGAAGGACATTTTGGTCATTTTGCCCTAACTTTATAAATGGACAATTTTGCCCTTGGAATTTTATGAAATTTCCAAATTACCCTTGGATATTTTAGGAAAAGATTCAAACTCAGCCATCGATCTTAGGATAAGAACGAATCTCGGCCGTTGATTCGAAAGTATAGAGAGGGGCAAGATGGTTATTTTGCAAAAAAAAGGCTCAATTATTGGGTTTTTAAGCCTAATTCTCTCTCTCCCCCTCTCATTCTCTCTCCCTCTTTCTCTCGGCTCACTCCCTTTCCCCCTCACCGACCGCCTCTCCCCTTGGCCGTGCCGCCACCGTCCGGCCGCCCGTCCGCTGTGCCATAACTGTCTCGCCACCAAGCCTCGCCTTTACTGCCCTCACGCCACCGCCGTTCCCCTCCCTCCCTCTCGGCAATCTCTCCCCCTCCCCCGTGGCCGTGAGTGACTGGCCAAGCCTAGCCGCCACCGTCGTTGCCGATCATCGCCGTTGCCAATCACCGTCGCTGCCGCTGCGTTCCAGCCGCCTAATCAACCTCGGATAGGTTGATCTTGCTTGGAAATTTCAAGTAAGTCGTAATCTAACCCTCGCTTAGTATATCGGGTATTATCGGACCCGTTTAGACTGGGATTAGTGCGATTTTAGGGGCTGATTTGATTGGAGGGCCTTAGGAATGAAATTGGGAGGTTTTGGTGGAAATTTAGAGGCCAAAAATGGACTATGATGGGCTGGTTTGTGCGCTGTGATTTTCTATTCGGCGCGTAAATTGGGTGATTTGGTTCGGCGAGTAATTGCATGAAATTGTCGTGTGGTGCCGTGAATTATTGTGCCGTGAATTGCGGAGGAAATGATGTGATTTGTGATGGTTATGTGTATAATGTGTGGCTGAATTGAAATGGTTGGTTTGAGCATTTAAGTGCATGTATTTAATGCCCGAGTGTGTGCACGTGTGAGATTTGAGGCGTGCAATGTGCGTGTGATCACTAAAAGGCCCTGAAACATGTTTATGCGGGGTACAGATAAAATACGGTGTGTTTGTATGTTCGCGTGATCACTAAAATCCTTGAGGCAGGTTTACGCGAGTTGTGATACGACAGTGGGATCGGACCGAGGCGTGTGATGCTCGGGTCGCAATCATGTAGGCTTGAGACGTGTTTACGCGGGTCGAGGAAAGAAAGTGAGAATGTGATCGAGCATGAGGCATGTTTACGCGGGTTGCGATCATGTAGGCCTAATGCGTGTTTACGCGGGCTGAGGAAAGTGATTAAGCATGAGATGGTACGATGTGGCAAGTGAAAGTGAAATCGGACGTGAGGCGTGTTTATGCGGATCGCGATGGCAAGTATAATGAAAATGATGTGGTGGTGCATGATTGAGTGTGAAATGCGGAAGTTGAAAATGTGGTGTGATCGACGTGTGTTTTGGTATGGAAATGAGCATGTAAGGTGCGTGTGGTTTGTAATTCGTGATTTTAAGACTAACGTACAGGTCGAGTCCAGGTAAGTACATCTACGTGGGCATTATGTGTGTATCGCTTTATTGTGTGTCTAAATTTGTCTAGAATATGTGGTAGCCTAAGTGGGGCTTAGGTTGTGAACTTATTGAGAAGTGTATCATGGTTGTTTCAACCAACAATTTTAGAGCACTCGCCTAAGCCATGAACCTTCCACCGCTACCGCCATAGCGTTTTGGGATTCCTATGCACACCGACCACGATGTTGTAGAGTACCCTATAGACAATAATTTTACTTGGGTTAAGCATACTTTAGTAGTATGGGTAGATATAGGCTACCTCTTTGGCAGGCTCATACTTACACCACCTGGATGTTTCGAGATGGGATGGACGAGTTTGGCCCCATTCGTGGATTTGATGTCCCATTTGATAGAGCAGGCGATTGGGATCCGTCGGCTATACCCCCCCCAACGATGAGATGACTAGTCTAGAGACTAGTCTAGCTTAGTCAGGGCATCAGCCTGCCTCTACGGCGCTTGAGCCGACAGTAGCGAAACTGGACCCAGAGCCGGAGGAGACGCAGGCCGGGTACGACCCGGTGGACGTGGACCTGAGTATGGAGCTAGAGGAGGACCCTGTAGATGAGCAGCCCTATGAGGATGAGTATGAGGAGGCCCCAGAGGAGGAACCAGAAGCTGAGGAGGAGGATGAACCAGCAGTAGAGCCAGAAGAGGATAGGGAGGAGGAGTCTGATGAGGAGTAGCGGATTGAGGTTCAGATAGAGTCGGGAGATGAGGATCACCCGATTGAGATTAAGGCCGACTCGGAGTCTTCGGATGAGCGCGTGCTTGATGAGGATTCATATGAGGATGATGAGGAGAGCGAGTCAGAGTGGACACCATCTAAAAGGCGTAGGAGTTAGTTTTGAGACTGAGGAAGAGTTTGGGAGTGTTCCATTTTTGGTGTAGGGCTTACCCATGCTACTGATCTTTTTGTATGTCGGTGGTTTGCAGTTTAATAGTTTGGTGTGCATATTTTGCTTTGTGGATTGTAAATGGCGGTTGTGGTATAAGTTTGAATTGTAAATGAATATTGTGTATATATATATCGAGGTATAGTTTTGTGTTTGGTAGTTTGGCGATTTATTTTTCCCTGGTTCTCCATGATTTTATTGTCCGGGATTATATGATTGTTGTTGCCGCGATTAAACTATGATGGAATCGTTTGGGTCGGCGACGTTTCTTGGGACGTCGTACTGATTTGACTAAAGAAAGGGATGTCGTGAGCTCGATGGGGTTCGGGGCATGACATTACTCACTCTCATTTCTCTCTTTCTCTCCCTCATTCTCCCTCACTCTCACGCTCTCTTCTAGCCGTCCACTGCCACGCCGCCGTCCACTCACCACCGTGCCACCATCCGCTTGTCGCCATCGCTGCGCTATCCTCTTGGCTGCTTGTCGCCATGCCACCATGCTACCGCTCGTCGCCATGTTGTCGCTCGTAGCCATGCTGCCGATCACCATCGCGCCGCCTCATCGTTGCCTCACCGCCGCCGTGACGCCGTCCGCATTGCCTCACCGCCAGCCGCACCTCTTGACCGTCGCTGTTCGTTCGTCGTCCTCCATAGTTCGCTCGGTTTAGTAAGTAGTTCTTCTAATCCTTTGATAAGATGTTATTCTAAGCATGTCGGACCTAGGTTGAGTCTATTTGAGCTTGTTCTACCATGATATTGCTTGTTGTAGGAAGAAGAAGCTCGTATAGCAATCTTGTATGGTTTGCTCATGTTATGCTTGAGGTATGAGGTTCGGGAACTAGTCTGTCGATTGCATGTCTAGTTGATTGAAAGGAAGGATTAATCTTTATGGGAAATCGTTGTTATGAGGCTATGTTCTGTTATGTGTATGGCTATCCTTGGCTAGGAATTGTTATGGATGGATTATGTGGTGATGGAAGGTTAATTGGAACCATCGTTAGGTGATGCTAATACTTGTCTTGCATTGTTTTGCATGTTCTAGGAAGAGGAAGCCCATATATAAATTTTGTATGGTTTGCTCATGAAATGTTTCCTCTATTCATCTTCTCGTTATTAATTGCTGTAACATATACGTGCGTCAAAGAAACATATAATAGGTCAAAGAAATAATCTACTCACTCCTTTTTATCTTTTTTTTTCTTATTATAATCCCAGTTCGCTTTTATGGCGAGTAAAAATCTCCTTTCACTTTCAGTTTTTACTTTTCCCTTATTATATTGGAATTAATCTTAATATAATTTTCATTTCCGTGAAAAAATAAAAGAATTGGCCAAAGGATTAGGATAGGCCACTCTTTCTTTTTTGTTCTTTGATCTTAATTTGATAAGATGGCAAAACAAAAATTAAAATCTCAATTTGCTTTACTTTCTCCTTTATTTCTAGTTCATTTAATCAGTTTATATGTTAAATCGGAGTGAAAGTGGGAAAGACAAACCGATTCAAAACTCAGAAAATACCATCCAACCTTGATATGATTACTTATAAATTTGATAAAGGGATGAAAAACACTACATCAGTCAATTCATCAAGAACAAAA
Source organism: Syzygium syzygioides (assembly GCA_031216285.1). Taxonomy (NCBI): domain Eukaryota; kingdom Viridiplantae; phylum Streptophyta; class Magnoliopsida; order Myrtales; family Myrtaceae; genus Syzygium; species Syzygium syzygioides. The sequence continues at coordinate 14,811,311 of CM062247.1, read as the reverse complement.
AGTTATTATCCAAACCTATATGAGAGGATCGCTAGATCAAGAAAGAAGTATCAGGGAATTTACTTGATAATAACTTTATTGTAGAACAAACTATTTTTGTTTTTAGGATGAAAGAACTTAAATTGTTTTGTAAGTTGGTACTAATAAACTGCGATGAAAAACACTAGGTCGCAAGGAACACTTAGCCTATATTAAAGGCGGTAGAAATAAGCAGTACTTTTTCGTATTTTCTACCTAAGTTTTACAAATTAATTGCTTACACTAGATTTTAGTCATTGACCGCGGTCCTACGTAATATCTCAAATGTCAGTGTAAAGTAGTAGTCTGAAACTATGCTTTTAATTGATTTGCAGGTGTAATTTGAGCCAGGCATTATTTTCAAAGTATTCAAAAAAAAAAACATCTCTTATCAAAAGATTGAAAACATAAGTATTTCTTGCAGTTTACCTTCGAGTAAAGCATCTTTGCTCTATTTCTATGGCTTCCTTACCTACCAAGTCACAACATTGCCTCGTATTATATTGAAACTGAAGTCAGAATAATGCCCTGATGGATGATGGAAACGCCTTCCACACATGGCAAACCCCTCACATTTTGCTCATTCCTAGGATTCAAAAATATTTAATTTTACATATTGTTTAAGGTTTTTGATAGCCACATCTAATACCACACGTGGTGCTAGAATAGCAATTAACTGCAACTCAGTGCCATATTGGCAGCACTTTCGTAAATTTTTTAAATAGATGGACCGATACAAATAGAAAAAACATATACTTAAAGGACCCAATAAAAAAATCACGGGCTTGATTAAACATTATGTAAGACCCAATAGTTACACTGTCACACCAAATAAGGGTTAATATCACGAAAAACTCCAAACTGATACACATGTAATAAATTTACCACAAACTAATTTTTTGACAATCAAAAACCCCAAACTAGTACACCTGTAACAAATTTACACTCTGTTAGTTTTCGTTAAATTTCACTGTCAAATTGCTTAGTTAAATGACATGTGGCAATTAATGGATGTATCAGTTTGGGGTTTTACCCTTTGTTTGTTATAGGTGCACTAGTTTGTGATTTTTTTTTATTAATCTAATTTAACGGAGGGTAAATTTGTTACAAATGTACCAGTTTAGGATTTTTGGTGGTCAAAAAATTAGTTTATGGTAAATTTTTCACAAGTGTATCAGTTTGGAGTTGTTGGTTATCAAAAAATTAATTTGAGGTAAATTTATCACATGTATATCAATTTGAAGTTTTTCGTGGTGTTGACAACTAAATTTTGGCAACTCATTTATGTATTCATTGCATAGAAAAATTAGGGATCGATTTCGACTACTAAATAAAAATATCACTTAAATTGCATATAGATGTTATGAGCATTTTCATATCATTGCATTGTAACTAATGGACGGGCGTGATGGGGTTTAATTTAGGCTAATTGGACTAAGCCCATGGTGTAAGAAAATTCGGCCCAGTTCATGAGTATTATAAGAGCCAAAATTTTCTGATTGGATGATTGAGCAATTAATCTTGATTATTATTCAAATCTTGAAAGATAATTGTTCAATTTGGCTTGATATTATTAGGATTCTAAGAAATAATAAAAGTTTCATATCAGTAAAGTGTATCTCTTAGAATTTAAAATTGAGAATTTTAATCTAAACCTAGTACTATATAAAGGACGCCCATTCATGTTTTTTTTTTTTTGGTAAAGGTAAAATTACGCCCATTCATGTTTGAGGAGGACACAATTCATAATATACGACAAAACAGAGAATACGGCCACAGAGAGGGTGAGAATACGGACACACTCAACGGAGCTTTTTGCTGTTTTATCTATTCCCTTTGCAGGTTTCTCGAAGGCCCAGTACCAGCAATTTCAGTGTTGGCGGGGGAGTAGCAGTAGAGCTTCTCCAGGTGATTCGGGCCAAGCTCAGTCACGCCGGACCGGTGCTCTTTTCTTTGTCTCGGTTTTGCAGATTGCTTGAAACGCATCCGCACGGGTTAAACAGCCCCTGACGAGACCCGTCACCATTGAGTCGGCCAACGCAATCTGAGCTGTCCCGGCATTCAAATTCGGAAACGTTGAAATAGGTAATATGTTATCCGATTCTATTTAGATATATGAAGTTGCCTAATTTGAGTTTATTGTGATTTCAATTAGATGTCTTGTCGATATTCTTGTATTCAAAAATGTTTTCGAAACTCGTAAATTGGGATGTTTTCATAATTTCACAACGTGCATATGATTGCCAGTCTGATTTCATGTCCGAAATACGACTCACGATCGCATGGAAAATCGTCAATACGATCTCCTGCCTGAAATACAATTCATGGTTGCATAGAATATTAGTCGTCAATCCGATCTCATGCCCAAGATATGATTAGCGATTGCACGAAATTGGCCAATCCGATCCTCATGCCTGGGATAAGATTTGTCAATTTATTTTCCAAATTTAAATGGATATGGATAATATCTTGGGTGATTGGATGCTATCTTTGATTTTGGTTTGATCGTTGTTTTGATTTGATTTGATTCTTTTTTAAAAAATCCCAAAATGATTAGATAGGGTCAAGGTAAATATTTTTAGATAGATTGCATGCTAGGACAGGGTTTATATAGTTAGGATAACATTTCAATTCAAATTAGGATTTGGCCTAGTTTATTCCTAAAATGAATTGGATAATATCTTGCATTAGATAATAAATTTTCACTATTTTATAATTTCTAATTTCAATGAAAAATCAAAAAAGTGTCATGTGCATGTCATATAGATTAATTGCATCATGTTGCTATGTCATCATAACATGCCATGTCATTCATAATTTGCCATATCATCGTGTATGCCATGTCATCACTTGCATCTGATATGTTAGGTTCATGAAATTGTGTGTCATACTAGAATATTTGCATATTGATTTTGCTTGTCATTAGAAATCTCATGTCTAGGTTCATTGCGTACCATATTAGAGATAGTCTATTTAATCATCATTAGAATTAGGATATTTAGGAAAATCGTATGTCGCATGTCATGTTAGACTAATAGCATGCATTGCATATATTTTGATTTTCACTAAATAAGAGAAAACTCTAAAAAAAGATTGAGCAAAATTGTATGTTAATTAGAAATCATATTTGATGTAGCTAGAAAATATCATCTAGAGGGGGTTGAATAGGTGATTTGAATAATTTTGAAGAATTTAAAGCGGAAACAATTTATAATCAGTAAAGTCTTAACAATGTTCAAATTCTAAATGTGCTAGTGTGCAATGTAAACAATATAATGAGAGATTAGGGATAGAGAGAACTGCACACAAGAAGTTATAGTGGTTTGGCTTAGATCAAGCCTACATCCACTCTCCCACGCTGATAATCTACTAGCTGGATTCCACTATATGATCAACAGGGATTACAAGTTCTGAGTTATAATACTCGGTGAATGATAGAACTCTCTATCTTACATAATCACTCTTACAGAATGTCTCTCGAAATCTCAGTATTTAGCTTAGAAAAGACAAGTAATAGAATTGGAATGTGCTTAGACTTTAGACTTGTTGATTCTCGATTTCGTTCACTATCTTCTACTCCTCGTTAATCTCTTTTTATACTCCTCCACTTCCAAACTAGTCGTTGGACAGGCTCCAAAGTATCATCTTTTAATATTCACCTTGGATAGATTTATGTAGAATGGATCGAGTAGCTCTTGGTTGACAAAATCTAAATCCCACTAAATCTGGTCGTCCATACAACTAGAATCTGAGTTTTCATAAGTATAGTTTTATCCGTTGTGATGTATATTTTCCACAATGTTTGATTGTCAATCAATTAGTCTTAGATTGAGTCAATCAAAACTTTTTTTTATTGAAATCCATGCCAGATCACTAACTTTTATGTTTCGTTCTGAACAAATTTTGAGTCTGAAGAATTTCTGGTTCTTGCTTTATTTTCAGAACTTAAGTCAGCATATCAGCATAGGTCTTCAAAAAGGTTTGAATCTTTCAAAAGTGACACTTGAAGTTCTTCATCAACTCTATATAAAGTCTAAGTGACTTTTTAATAAAGTTTGAACTTCTCATTTTGAAACTTGTAGAGTCTAAAGATTTCCTTTTGAATCTCGTAAAGTCTGAGTCATCTAGAAAGTTAAGTTCTCTTAAAGTATTAAAGTTGCCACTTCCAGAATATATTTACCTGGATCAAAATACTTCAAAGTACATATTAAATTTAAAAGATTGACATGGATGGTTTTGTCAACTTCAAAATCTATTAGGAAATTTCCTCGACAATCTCCCCCTTTTCTTATGGTGACAAAACTTTCATGCAGATTAAAAGATTTGCAAAGATTTGAAAATAAAGTAAGCATAAATATCTATTAAGCGCATAAAGAACATATAATAAATATAATTGCAAATTGTAAGATCTGTGTCATTTTCTTTTCTTCAAGTCCATCTAATATCCTGCATGATGTCTGCATATCAAGTAGTGATACCCTGCATCATTAAAATATGCATATATTCTCCCCCTTTTTTGTCAACAACAAAAAAGATACTTAAAACTAAATAATTATGACAGGCACAAAAAAAAAATCCAAACCAATGTAATAGGTCAAATTACATATCCAATTGCAAAGTTTTAATCAAGAAAGGGATATGAAGCATTCTATTTCTTGGAAGAGGTTCGAACAAGTTGAAAATTCTCCAAGATTTGAACAGTTTCTTCAATTCTAAGAGAACGTTAACCAACAGCATGCTCCATATTGGTTGAACACTGAGCAATTGCCTTCTCAAGATCTGCTTTGTCTTGTGCTGCTTGAAGATGAAGATTCGTACTGTTTTCCACAACAATGGCCTTAAGGTTCTTCATATCTTCTTCAAGAACTGAATCTTTTTCTTTAATTTCTAGCAGAAGTTAGAGTATGGGCCTATTCTCTAAAGGTTGTCCTAGACCATGTTCATATGCAGATTGTTCAAACTCACTTCCTTTCTCGATCGGAATCTACCCCTAAATATATGCATATTCTGCAGCAACATTCTCTTCCATCGTTTGTTCATGATGTGGTTATAGAGATTTACCTTCTTCTACCATCATAGGAACAATACCTTGTTCATGTTGTCTTAAGCTCAATTCCTCTGGGGCTGGTTCTAAAACCTTGTCAGCAGATTCTGATATTTGTGCAGTAAGTTCTTTGGACTCTTGTTCTTGATCAACATCCTGTCCTATATCAAGACTTCCTGTTCCATCTTCTTCATCTCTAAGGAGGAGTCTTCTTTTTTCTGTACGCTCGTAAAGGACTTGTTAAGATGGTCTGTTCCCTTGCCTTCTCTTGGCCTTTTCTTCTTGCTTCTTCTTTCTCTCTTTCTTCTTTCCTTCTAGTAGATTGTGCATATGACTTCTCACCAATCTTTCCTGTAGATTTGCTTCCTGCAATGTCTCTTTCCTGTCTGACATCAAATTACTTAAAATTCATCTTTGCAAGCATCTTCGCCTCAACATACATTAAAGGAACAAAAGTCTTGTACAAATCATCGGGAGCATCAATGTTGAAGTAGACAAAAATCTTGGTGATCAGTGCACCATAAGGGAGTTGACCTTTGTCCTTCAATAGAGTTCTGTACATATGAAGAATAATAAGATGAGGCAAAGAAAATGGTACTTCATTCAAGATTACCCAAATAAACTTTACTTCAAATTTAGACAAATCTGTCTTAGACGATGCTTTGGGCCTCAACCAATTATTATGATCTTGTGTAAGATCACTGTCTTCTTTGTCAAATCAGAATAAGATATGAGCCGTTTTGAGCCTTTGGAGAAATTTGAATTTTATGAGGCTGCCTTGGAAGCTTCTTCTTCACTAACCTCAATAGGAATAAACTTGCTATGTTTGACACCAATAATGGCAACCGAGCCATCAGCTTTCAGATCATACTCCTTATCACCAACAGTAAACTGAATCCAATTACGAGACAAAATGGATAGATTGGAGTAAAAGTATGCAGTCAACTTAGCATATGTATGTGCAGACTAAAGACAAAATTCGGACATTCCCAGGTTGTCAAAATAATGCTTCTTGAAAATTCAAGCTTTTTCAAGATATTGAAAATCAACACTCCTATGATTTAGAATTCCTTTGGATAGCAAGATTTTTGTAGTGCTCATTGTGCATTCAAGTCCAAAACAGACTACCTTTTCCCTTGATTTCTGAAGTAATCCCAATTTTCATCTCAAAATTGTTAACAAGCCTTGCATGATCATCTTCCCTTATCTTTTCAGTTTTAGATTCTGAGCTGCTCTTTGACATAGGGCTTGTAACAACATGTTTCTTTGGGGGTAGGATTAGATGATTCTCCCACTTTTTCCTTTCCTTTCCTCGAAACACTCTCATTTCGTTCAGGGCTAAACACATGCCTTCTAGATTGACCAGTTGCAAACTAAAATAGAGAATATATTTGCACAAGTTGTACTTTTGATTGATAACCATTGTCTTTTAAACATGCATTTAAGACCGACTCGGAAGCATTGCTCTTCTTCAACTTTTCATAAGTCTTCCAAACAAAGTTAAGTTCTTTAAAATAAAAATCTATTTTACTAGAGGTTTTTGGTGGAGAAGACGGTTGTGATGCTTTAGGAGATGCTTTGGAAGATGTTTGCTTGTCTAATTCTATTTCAGATGAATCTGAGACCTCCATATATTCTGCCTCTGCTGTAGACTTTGAATCTCTGTTAAGAATCCTTGATGATCTTCTCTTGTAAGGCATTGCGGTTGAACGATGATTTTTGGAAGAGAAAGATTTTATCTCTGAGAGAGATGAGGAGTAGTGTTTGAGAAGGTGTGAGAGTCGGGAACAAGCAGACAGGTTCCTATTTGGGTTTTATAAAGGGGACGGTTTTTTAGAAAGAGAAACCACTTTTGGAAGTTATAAAATGCGATCCAATTATTTAGGAATAAAAAAGATTTCAAACACACTCAGTCAATTAGATAAACTAGAGTATGTACCTGATTTTCTTCCAAAAATAAAATGTGACTGGTTATAGCCAAAATTTCCTGCTAGAAATAAAATACGCCCACCAAGATTTGAAATTACCTGCATTTGAGTCTGAATGTAGATTTCAGACTAAGATTACTTGAATCTGAAAAGTTCCTATCTAAGAAATTCTTCAAGTAGAAGGGTAAGTAATGCATAATTTATTTCGTATAAATTCAAATGAAGATTTATCTAAAGGTTTTGTGAATATATCAGCTAATTGATTTTTAGAATCAATAAATTGAATATTCACATTACCGTTCTAAACATGATCTTTAATGAAGTGATGCTTGATTTCAATGTGCTTGGCTCGTGAATGAAGAATTGGATTCTTGGTTAGATTTATGGCGCTTGTATTGTCACATTTAATTAGAACATTTGATTCTTTAACTCCAAAATCTCGCAATTGTTGCTTCATTGACAGAATTTGAGCACAACAGCTTCTCAAAGCCACATATTCTACTTCTGCTGTAGAAAGTGTAACTGTGCTCTGTTTCTTTGAGTACCAAGAAACTAACATGTTTCCAAGTAATTGGCATATTTCTGTGGTACTTTTCCTATCAACTTTACATCCAGCAAGGTCAGCATCAGAATAACCAGTAAGTCTAAAATCTGATCCCTTTGAATACCAAAGACCTAACATTGAATTAGTTCCAATATATTTGATTATCCTTTTTACTGTTGTAAGATGTGATTCCTTTGGGTCAGATTGAAATCTAGCACACACACAAACACTAAATAATATGTCAGGTCAAGATGCAGTAATATATAATAATGATCCAATCATGCTTCTAAAGACTTTCCGATTAACATGTTTACCACTTTCATCTTTGTCCAATTTGGACGAATGAGACATTGGAGTCTGTTTTCTTGCAGAACTGCAGTCCAAATTTTTTCACAATCTCTCTTGCATACTTTTCTTGGTAAATGAAAGTACCATTCTTGGCCTGTTTCACTTGTAGTCCAAGAAAAAAGGTCAATTCTCCCATCATGCTCATCTCAAATTAATTCTTCATGCACTTTGAAAATTCCTTGCAAAGCACTTCAATAGAGGATCCAAATGCAATATCATCCACGTAAATTTGAACAATTAAAAATCTTTATTTTTTCTTTTAATTAAAAGAGTTGTATCAACTTTACCTTTTGTGAAGTCATTCTGTAGAAGAAAATTACTTAACCTCTCATACCAAGCACGAGGTGCTTGTTTCAAACCGTAAAGTGCCTTCTTCAGTTTGTAAACATGGTCAAACTTTCTTGATTCTTCAAAACCAGGAGGTTGTTCTACATATACCTATTCCTTAAAGTAATCATTCAGGAATGCACTTTTCACGTCCATCTGAAACTATTTAAACTTATGAAAATGAGCATAAGCTAAAAGGAGCATTATGGCTTCTAACCTAGCAATCGGTGCATATGTTTTATCATAATCTATGCTCTCTTCTTGTGAGTAGCCTTTTATTACAAGCCTTACTTTATTCTTTGTGACTTTTTCCTTGTCATCCAGTTTGTTTCTGAGTACCTATCGTGTTCCAATCACCGGATGATTTTTGCGTCTTTGCACAAGTTCTCATACTTCATTGATTTTGAATTGTTGAAGTTCTTCCTGCATTGGTTCTATCCAGCTTTCTTCTGTAAGTGCTTTATCAATACCTTTTGGTTCGATCTTAGATATCAAGGCCAAGGCATTGATATTTTCTTTATGTTTGGATCGAGTCTTGATATCATCTTCTACTTCTCTAATAATAGGATTCTTCATATGATTGCATTTATGTTTTCAATTTCTGTTGAATCTTTCCTTCCGAGTATTATCATATTCTGATGATTTAGGTTGATTTTGAGTTATTGATGAATCTTCCTTTCCTTCTTAAACAGATTCAATGATCTTTGGCAATTCTTGTTGAGCTTCAGACATTTCTTGAACATTGTGAGATGGTTTAAATCTGAACATTTTCATCAAGTCTCACGTTCATCATTTCTTCCACAGTTTGAGAGTTTTTGTTAAAAACTCTGTATCCTTTGCTTGTTGTGGAATATCTGAGGAGAAATCTTTCATCTGCTTTCTTACAAACTTTCCAGAGCGATCATTTGGATTTTTTTAGTATAAAGCATTTACAACCAAACACACAAAAATACGAAACACTAGGTTTTCTACCTTTGTAAAGCTCATAGGGGGTTTTATCAAGAATGGGCCTCAGAAAAACTCTGTTAATAATATAACAAGCTGTAGAAATCGCTTCTGCCCAAAAATGATAAGAAATCTTGCTTTTAATCAAAAGAGTTCTTACTATTTCTTGCAAAGACCAATTTTTCCTTCCACGACACCATTCTATTTTGGTATATAAGGAGTAGAAAAATTGTGTTGACAGCCATTTTCCTCACAAAAATCTGAAAAAGTTTGATTTTTAAATTCTCCCTCATGATCAGTTTTGATACTAGAAATGATAAACCCTTTTCATTCTCGACTCTTTTCGCAAATTTTGAAAAATAAGAAAGGGCTTCATTTTTGTGAATTAGAAAGAATACCCAAGTAAATCTAGTAAAATCATCAACAATAACTAAACAATACTTCTTACCACCAATGCTTTGAGTTCTGGTTGGTCCATACAAATCCATACGTAAGAGCTGCAGAGTATGGTTAGTAGAAACATGATGTGATGGGTTAAAAGAACTTCTTACCTATTTCCCTAAGGTGCAAGCTGTGCACAATTCTGTTTTCCTATACTTCAGACTTAGCAAATCTCGAACAAGTTTTTTGTTTGAGATTTTTTAGATTTACTTCATGCTAACGTGCCCCATTCTTCTATGCCATAGGTCTTCATCTTTCTTGATAGAAATTAAGCATTGAGTAGAATCAAAATTTACATCAAGTAGATAGATGTTACCATGCCTTCGTCTTGTGAATGTTTGAGAGTAGTCTTTGCTAGAGTCATAGCATATGTTTTCTTGGAAGTTTATTTTGAACCCTGTGTCACATAGTTGACTTATGCTGATCAGATTATAATTGACCAATGAAATATCATTAATAGTAAGTCCTCCAATTTCAACGGTTCCTTTTCCAACAATTTTTCCTTTGTTATTTCCTCCAAAGAAAACACTTCCACCATTCAGGCTTTGAAATTTGATAAACATGCTTGGATCTCCTGCCATATATATTGAACAACCACTGTCCAAGTACTATTTCCTTTTTCTTTTGCTAGTAGCCTGCAAAAATTGTATTCATTCAAGCTTTCTTTGGTACCTAGATTTGTTTGGATCCTTGAGAGTTAGTAATATAAGCCCTTTTTACAAAGTTTCTCCAAATTGGTCTCCAGACCTTAGGACAATCCTTCTCAAACCGTTGTGAATCTCCACATTTTGAGCACTTAGTGCACTTCGGCTAACAGGTTTTACAAAATTCCTATGGAAATAATTTTTGTAAGCTTGTCTAGGAGGTCTTTGTCTTAATCTCTTATTGACTTTTGGAAAATCAATCAAATGATCACTTTCTTTAACAAATATGGTCTTAGATTTGTTATAGTAAGGAATTTGTATAGAAAGAATATGTTCCAGCGTTTTTGAACCATTTGAAAATTTGGAAATAATATCAGAGAACTTCCTTTTCAAAACAGAATTTTCTTCGCCGAGTAAATCTCGATTTTCCTTGATTTGATGAAATTTTTTTTGCAAAAAATCAATTTTATCCTTTGTCATGCCTCGAACCCTACGGCACGCGAGCATCCCAACCGAGGTCGATTCAGTGCGACGTCCCAGGACGCATCACCGACCCAAAACCCAAAATAGAGAACAAGACACATGTGAAAGCAATATGACACCCGAACAATTTAAAACCATATAACCAAGGATAGCCACACAACAACCAACTTGAACGAATATACACTTGCATTGACAGGGTGAACATATACAATATCCATTTACAGCTTACACTCTAAAAATCAAAAGCGGGTCAATGGCCATTACTAACAAAAAGGGATAAGTGGCCCTGGGCAGTCAGGGTTACTAAGACTAGAAGGGCTCAGGTAAAAAAGGTACTGGCCATTTCTATCTAAGACCAAGGCTAAACTTACGGAACCCAGTCTGAGTTGGATCTTGATTACTCGGAAGAACTATCAAGCAGCTCAACCTCAGAGTCTAGGGAATCCTGCTCGAACTCGGCCCCAACTGACTCTTCCTTAGAATCCATTGGTTTGGCCTCGTCCTCCTACTCAATGTCCTGCTCCATGGACTCTGGTTCCTCATCCTCCGAATCCATCGACTCCGAGTTTGAATCCCTATCCTCCAGTGCACGGTCAAGGCTCGCCAATTCCCCATCGGGACACTAAGGATCAACATCCCCTGAATCGCTAAGCGGAACCTCAAAAGATTGAGAAGGCCCGTAGGTCCCTGCATGGTCTCTGATACACCACGCTATATATCTGTGGGCCTAATCTAGCTACTCGCCCGCATCAACCCAAACTGTAGACAGATATCTAACCCAAAAATCCTCGTTCCTTATGGGGTACACCGTCTCCTCCCGGTCTATCCTATAAGGGATCCCAAAACGAATAGGCACAGCTGGCATCTTAAGGCCGGGGGTCTGAAAAAATTTGGATTTACACAATAGTGAGAATAAATCTCAGCGAGTAGGCCCCCTAAACCTAAACTAGGCTAACATGCACCTCCTGACAAGCACTAAACAACACATAATCCAGAATATAAATGACTTACGCCCTCGGGCCCAAATCCAATACTCACTTGGCCCTGCAGGTTAAGTAATTACAAATCACAATAATAACACAGAACCTGATCGCGGGACATGCACACATCACTTGGTCATAACACATGTCATGCATATGCTCGTGCTCATACTCGTGCTCATGTCTCATCAATACACTTTTGCACACTTGTACTCTTGCACACTTGCCATTTACCAATTCTCCTCCGACCCGCGTTAAACGCATCAGATCCGACCCGCGTAAAATGCATCAGGTCCATCACTTCGAGATTGATCTCTGGCCCGCGTAAAACGCATCAGGTCAATTACTTCAAGATCGATCTCTGATCCACGTAAAACGCATCAGGCTCATGACACATAACCAGCATAAAACGCATCAGGTTAGTCATTTTCCTGTAATCCGAGCATTGTCCCACATAACACGCTTCAGGACGGGTTCAGTACCCTGTGTAAAACACATCAGGGCTTGTGATCACATATTCACATACACCAGTTATTATCTGAACCTCACATAAAACGCATCAAGGCGATTAGGTGATCACATGCTCATGCCTTTTTGTGCAAACACACATAATGCACATGTTATGCCCATACTCAGTATGCACACTCATGGCCACAAAGTTCACATATGAGCACTAAAGAATTTCACAATGAGCATTCAACATGATTTGACTATTTATATCAAACAACGCTACAACATGCTCAATCCACATATCAATATGCCCAACCAACATAATAGCATGCCCATTTAAGCAATTCAAAACGCCCTTGTATGGTACATAATCCATGCATATAAACCACACAATGGGATCAACATGCATTCGCGCACTCGAGGCCCGCCAAGCTACTCCATTCTTGATCACGCAAGGCATATGACATGGCATCACAAAATTGGTCACAACCAAGGACAATTCAGCCACCTAATCCATCAATCTAAACATTCCCGGCAATTACACGATTAAACCCCAAATTGATCGCTCTTGGTCCAATCCAGTCCCGATATGGACAGCCACCAAATAGGTCACTCTAGGCCAATAAATATCCTCAAAATACTCCATTAGGCTCCCCAAGACGTCACCCAAATCAGCCACCAAGAGGACAATGCGAGGCACGCTTGAGATTCCACAATTGAACCCGAACTTAACCGAACTCGGGCCAATTCAATCCAACCTTTCCAGCCATCACACAGCACAATACGGGCCACTAAATTTCAATTAAATTATCACACTAGGCCCCCAAATTGGTCACAATATCAGCCCCTAACATTCATTGCAAACTAACCCCTAAATTACCCTAATTAATCCTTAAAACTTATCTAGAAATGTAAATTAGCCTAATTAGGGTTTAGGGTTGTACTTACTTGGTTTCCTAAGCTCCAAACTAAGCTAAACAAGTGGCAAGGATGGCTGGACATCGGCGGGGCAAGCGGTAGCGACAGGCAGCCTTTACGGCACCGGCACCGGCGGCGGCTCGTGGACGGCAATCCTAGGCGGGGGCTGGCCCTCACGCAGCTGGAGAAGGGAGAAGGAGAGGACGGGATGGCTAGATGGTGGTGGTGAGGCAGGGCAAGTGGCGGACGGTGGCGGCGCCGGCGGAGGCGCTCCGGCGAAGGGCGGTGGCGTGAGGCCAAGAGGGAGAGAGAGGAGGGGGGTGCCGGCAAGTGATGGGAGGAAATGAGAGGAGAGAGAGACTAGAGAGCTTGAATAGGCTTGGGCTTAGTGGGGGTTGGTGAACCACTTTGCACCAAAAGACCAACTTGCCTCTAATCTAAGGGCTTGGATTAAACTTGCTAAATATTTTGGGGGCATTATGGACCTCAAATTTCAGTATTATTAGGCTAAAATAAAACAATATAAGACCTCAAAATATGCCCCAAATAATCCCAAAATTCGGAACACTCTAATTAGGCTTAGGGGCAAAACGGTAATTTTTCGGTCCCGGGTCAAATTTCAAATTTTCGGCTCTATTGATCCCAAATATGATTTGCCACATAAAAATGACATCGTCCTTGCAAAAATAGTCACGTACGCTCACGAAATTCGACACCGAAGTCCGGACTCAATTCCACGATCGATTTCGCTTAATTTGCGATTTTAGCGTCTCTCACTAACGGGCGGCTATTTAGGGGTTACGCGTATCGACCTAGGGTTACTCGAGTCGTGACGGTCTAGATTTCTCAGAGAAAGCGAGGATTTATCACTAGTTTCGGGGGTCACGATCGTTCAGAGTAAGTTTGGGCTCGTTCGCCACGCGCGCTCTCGGTCATGCGGAATCACCTGCGATCCAATCGTACGTTGTTGGCCAAACTGAATCCGTCACTCTCCTTAGATCGGCCCATATTGGCACAAAATATTCCCTCGCCGCTTCTCGGAATCGGACTCAATTCACGGTCGAGTTCTTGAGTCCACGCACCGTTCTCCTAGTTAGCCATTCCCTAATGATCAGTATCCCGAGAATGATCAGTTCTGGGCGAGACTCACTAAAACGAAATGAGAAATAATCATCTATTTTATTAATCCCGGAAGTGGGTGAATTTCAGGACGTTACATCCTTATTAGAAATATCCTATTGTCTCAGCACTGAATTCTCCTTTTTTAGTTTGGAGATTCTCTTAAGAGCAACCTTAAATTCCAAGCATAATTCATTAATGTAATTTGACACTTCAATTGGAATTTCAGGATATTTTACCTCAATCTCAACTTCAATGTCAGAGTCAGAATGTAAGCTTGAATTTGAGGCTGATTTGGCCATCAAACAAAAGTTTGAGATATCTTCGTCACTGTTTTCACACTTTATATCATTCCAGGTTTCTGCTTTCAAAGCTTTCTTTGCCTTTTCAAATTTACTCTTCTTTTTCTTTAGAAGTGGACAGTTTCACTTTATGTGTCCATGCTTCTTGCAATGGAAGCATATTACTTCTTTTGATTTTTTTTGCATCATCAGGGATCCTCTTTTTCTCAAATGACTTCTTCCCTTTGAAGTTTCTTCCTGTTTTTTTTTTAATCTTTTTGTACTTTTTTATTAAGAGAGCTAGTTCTTCATCATCAATATCTTCTTCTTCTGAATCTATATCATCAGAATCAATATTAGATTTTAAAATAATTGACTTCTTACTTCTGGATTCATTCTTTCCATTCAGTTGTTCAGTTTTATATGATTGAAGAATTCCAATCAGTTCATTTACTAAGAGAGGCGTGATCCTTTGAGTTTCTCGAAGTGAGGTTTTTATGTTGTCCCATTACTTTGATAGTCCTCTCAAAAGCTTATTTACTTTCATTGTACATGAGATTGGTTGTCCTTGATATGCAAGACCATTTACTATGTCAATAAATCTATTATACATGTCAGCAACTAATTCTCCTATCTTCATTATGAAGGATTCATATTGTCCAAGCAACATATTGATCTAGGTTTCCTTAGCTCGATCTATTCCTTCATATGTTGAATAAAAGGTGTCCCAAATGTCCTTTGCTGATTCACAAGAAGCAATTTTCTTATATTCAATATGTGCTAAAGCACAATAAAATGAGCAAATTGCTTTTGAATCTAAAGCTTCTCTTTTTTATATATCAGCTTGAGATAATAGAACTTCTTCTGATTTGCTTTCATCAAGTTTTTCTTTTGAAGCAAAAGCTAGTGTAGAAGACTTAGGATTGACTCCTCTTATGATAACATCCCATTGCATGTGATCTACTGATTTGATAAATGCCTTCATTTTGTTTTTCCAAACACTGTATTTCTTGCCATCAAAATATGGTGGTTTGGAATTACTTTGTCCTTCAATGAGACCTGAAGCACTTATGCTAGCCATAAAGATCGTTAGCTTAGAAGTAAAAAGGCACTTCAATAAATGAGCAACCTGCTCTAATACCAATTGATGTAGCTAGCAAGTATCACCTAGAGGAAATGAATAGGTGATTTGAATGATTTTGAAAAATTTAAAGTGGAAACAATTTATAATCAGTAAAGTCTGAACAATGTTCAAATTCTAAATATGCTAGTGTGCACTGTAAATAATATAATGAGAGATTAGGGATAGAGAGAACTGTACACAAGAAGTTATAGTGGTTCGGCTTAGATCAAGCCTACGTCCACTCTCCCATGCTGATAGCCTACCGGCTGAATTCCACTATATGATCAAAAGAGATTACAAGTTCTGAGTGATAACACTCGGTAAATGATAAAACTCTTTATCTTACACAATCACTCTTACAGAACGTCCCTCGAAATCTCAGTATTTAGCTCAGGAAAGATAAGTAATAGAATCAGAATATGCTCAGACTTTAGACTTATTGATTCTCGATTTTGTTCACTACCTTCTGCTCCTCGTTAATCTCTTTTTATACTCCTTCGCTTCCAAAATAGCCACTGGACAATCTTCAGGGGATCATCTTCCAATTTTCACCTTGGACAAATTTGTATAGAATGGATTGAGTAACCGTTGGTTGACAAAATATGAATCCCACTAAATTTGGTTGCCCATACAACTAGAATCTTAATTTTCATAAATAGAGTTTTATTCGTTATGATGTATATTTGCCATAATGTTTGATTGCCAATCAATTAGCCTTAAATTGAGTCAATGAAAACTTTCCTTTTGTGAAATCCACACTAGATCACTAACTTTTATGTTTCGTTCTGAATAAATTTTGAGTCTGAAGAATTTCTAGTTCTTGCTGTACTTTCAGAACTTAAGTTAGCGTAGGTTTTCAGTAAGGTCTGAATCTTTCAAAAGTGACACTTGAAGTTCTTCATTGGCTTTATATAAAGTCTGAGTGACTTTTTAATAAGGTCTAAACTTCTCGTTTTGAAACTTGTAGAGTCTGAAGATTTCTTTCTGAATCTCGTAAAGTCTGAGTCGTCCTAAAAATTAAGTTCTCTTGAAGTATTAAAGTTGCCACTTCCAGAATAGATTTACATGGATCAAAATACTTTAAAGTACATATCAGATTTACAAGTTTAAAACTTGTTTTTACAAGTTCAACTAATTAAAACCTTCATCTCTATTCTTAACAATTTTTTACAACTTTATTTTAAAACTGTTTGCTTGAGAATAGAGATGAAGGTTTTAATTATGATCTATTACATAAAGTTGAAGTAAAAAAGTAGTTGAATAGAGATTAAAAGAGTTAGATTTGACAGAGGAAGGAGAGTATATTTTGTTTAGTGATTATTGTGAAAAGGAAGATATTATTCACGAGATAGCTTGTCTATATTCACCCAAGTCAAATGGTATAGCTTCATGGAAAAATACAATTTTTAAAGAGATAATTAATGTTCTGATTGTTAATACGTGCACCTAATAATATGTGAGGTGAACCCACAACCACCCACTTAAAGTTGAGTTCCTTAGGATAAGAGTCGAACTCACAACCATTGGTTTTTCAGGCGAAAGCATGGGACCGTCCTTACCATTGAGTAAACACCCCCTTAAAGTTGAGTTCCTTAGGGCAGATTTCGAACACACAACAACCATTTCTTCTAGCTGAAAGCATGGGACGCCCTTGCGATTGGGTCATTCCCAACGTAGGTTTTAAGAATATTTCAATATAGGATACGTAAACCGAATAAGACCTACTAGTATTCTAACAATCTGGGTTGTGGATACGGGTAATGTTTGGCATGTAGGAAGTTCAAATCCAACTATGACAAAGTCTGGCTCCATAGCATCAGGAGGGGATGACTTGATAAGTCGTCGGAGAAGATGGACTTCACAAGTCGTCATCGTTTGAACGTTTCAACAAAAGAAGGCGGAGTTCACGATCACAAGCAAGTCTTTGTCCCACACCGTACCATAGAAAATTCATTAAGGAAATAGACATTTCGTAGAAGAAGTGACAAAGTAGTCCTCGCCAGTTTTTGTTGGTTTGTAGACATGAGATTCGTAGCTTTCCTTGCACTACCCATGGAAGATGCAGTCTGGGAATAGAAGGAAGGTTGACCAAGAAAAGTTTCCTATCAAATATCAGTTGATATT
Organism: Syzygium syzygioides; assembly: GCA_031216285.1. Taxonomy (NCBI): domain Eukaryota; kingdom Viridiplantae; phylum Streptophyta; class Magnoliopsida; order Myrtales; family Myrtaceae; genus Syzygium; species Syzygium syzygioides. The sequence continues at coordinate 14,793,594 of CM062247.1, read as the reverse complement.
TTATCAAATTTTTACCCAAGGCTAGTTTGAGGACCCAACTGCCATGCACGATCATCATTTTTACTGATATACTCAGTTAAAACTACGATAATATAATATACTAATTTATATCACTTTCTAATAGTCCATGCGGAAGAAGTGACAAAGTAGTTTGGCCCGTAGACATGAGATTTGTCCATTTCCCTACCACTACTCCTGGGAAGATGCAGTCCGCAGAAGTTCCTGTCCATTGAGGATTAGAAGGAAGGTTGACCCAGAAAAGTTTTTCTTAGTCCTCTAAATTATCAGGTGATATTTTATCAAATTTTTACCCAAGGCTAGTATGAGGACCCTACTGCCATGCGCGAACATCCTTTTTACAGATATAATTAGTTAAAACTACGTTAATATATTACTAATTTATAGCACTTTCTTAAAATATTAGAGTTGACCTTTTTGTGGATCTTTCCGTTTTCGATACATATAAGATCTATGTTCACTGTAACTAAGTTGTAAAATGGACTTACAGTTCTTATTACATTGCATTCTTTTGACTGGTGAATAAAAGCATAAAGCACTAATGTAAACAATTAAGGAAACTGGTACTACGGTAATTATAGACTTCTAGATGTGATGATAAGTGAACTTTTTTTTAAAGAAAGAGTTATGTGCATTATTTAGTATATGATGCAATGCTGCATTGCATTTAAACATAGGATATTAAAATAGATATGTGCTTTTTCTAATATCGCAAGACAATATGCTTTTTGTTCTTTACAAAATATCCGGTACCATCAAAGTGGTAAACATTAGCATTTTAAATCATGATATAACTTTAATTGATTTTGAACAAAATACTGCTCGTTCCAACATTTGAGATCTCTAGCTTTGTAAATTCAATGATTCGAGTATACACCCTTCCAATTGACTTATTGCCTCCTAATCCAAAAGCTTAACTTTACCTAAGCGATATCTAGTTGCAGACAAAGGCTCTCCAAAATGTGGGGATGAAAGAGCCAAGTACATATTACGTATCTAGTCCACTCCCTAATGCAAATTACTATCAGGCTGTTGTGCATACCGTGTTTTACATTAGACATTGCTGGTACAACTCCATAATCATAATCATAGTGGCAATACTTGTGAATGATTTTACTGAGAGAATCATGAATCTAAGGACAATATTGTTTTGGCGTCACAATTATCTATTCATTTTCAATTTACTGTCCGCTAGGGAAATGACTAAGGGCGCCTTACCTTTCGTGTGTGAACTATCTTTTTTTTTTTTTTTGGTAACCCAGGAACCCCCCGCACGGCCGACAGCCGGAGAGGTAAACCTGGGGTGACGCTAGCACAAGACCCACCACCATGGCGCCACACTTAAGAATCCCTAACACCTACGCTGGGGTTCGAACTCCAATCCCTTCGTGGGGGGACAAGAGCGCAAGCCAACGCAGCCGCTGCGGGCGGTGGTTATGTGTGAACTATCTTTTGCACCGAAAAATCTATAAAAATCCGTTGTATATTGTTTTTTTTAATTATTATTCCATCTTGCTTTTCTTCATATAAGCAATCGGGTCCCTCCAAATTGTTCTGCCGACACAATTTCCCTTCCGCCCTCTATTATTGTACTTAATTTCAGCAATTCGTCCTTGCGCGTGTAATGGGTTGCTGTGAATGGCTCACACTTGATTCTCGAATCCCACTCTATGAAACAAGGGAGAGAGAAAATATTAGATGGTCTAGGATCGTCAAGTCAGTATGGTCCCAGACCACTCATGAATCGCCACGTGGTCGACGTGGCACTTGCGGGGCCGGCTCGCCCGGATGGAAATTTTACACAAAAAAATAAGGGACAAGTGCACTACAAGTCCTAAAACTTGTCACAAAAGTGCGTTTGAGTCCTAAAACTTGCAAAAAGTTCAATCGAGTCCTAAAACTTGTAACAAAAGTGCATTTGCGTCCTAAAGTTAACACCGTTAAATTTAACGGAAAATGCTGATGTGGCGCTGACGTGGCGCTTATTAATCATTTCTCTCTCCTACGTGGAAAATGGTTTAAGCAAAAATGTCCACGTATGCAAAACGACATCGTTTTTGGACGTCCCCCTTTCTTCTTGAATGTCTCTCTTTCCTTTCCCCTGCGTCATCTCCTTCCTTCTTCCTTCTGAACGTCTCTCTGAACCGTATGCTCCGATTCATCCTCTGCCAGAACAACAACTCTTCTTCTTCTTCTTCTCAAATCGATGTCCTCTGAACCCTAAGCCCAGACTCGTCGTCGTCTTTCTCTTCCTCTAAACGAAATTAACACTTGGTCATCGAACTCCAACTCGCGAGGAGACCCAAATCACAGGGAGACCAAGTGTTAATTTCGTTTAGAGGGAGAGAAAGGCGACGACGAGTCTGGGCTTAGGGTTCAGAGGACATCGATTTGAGAAGAAGAAGAAGAAGAGATGTTGTTTCGGCAGAGGTTGAATCGGAGCATACGGTTCAGAGAGACGTTTAGAAGGAAGAAGGAAGGAGACGACGTAGGGGAAAGGAAAGAGAGACGTTCAAGAAGAAAGGGGGATGTCCAAAAACGATGTCGTTTTGCATACGTGGACATTTTTGCTTAAATCATTTTCCACGTAGGAGAAAGAAATGATTAATAAGCGCCACGTTAGTGCCACATCAGCGTTTTTCGTTAATAAATTTAACGGTGTTAACTTTAGGACTCAAATACACTTTTGTTACAAGTTTTAGGACTCGATTGAACTTTTTGCAAGTTTTAGGACTCAAACGCACTTTTGTGACAAGTTTTAGGACTTGTAGTGCACTTGTCCCTTAGATAATTTAGTGAAAACAAAACAGGAAAACCGAAGCATGCCAAAAAAAGGGGAAAACTGAAAATCTAAACCAAACCAAATCGAATCAAATCGAACTGAATTTGAGTTTTTGGTTCGGTTCGTATTTAGTTCAGATGCAATTTGGTTTGGCTTAGCCACTCTCTTTTTGACACCCTAATTTACAAGGATGTCCAGTCCTTGAATATACTTTAAATGATTATATGAGAATACTCTGCAAAAGTATCGGATTTTGGAGCCTCAATTTTAATTTCGCCCGGAAAGATTCATATAGCTGAAAATCTACCAGGCACAATAGGTTACCTCGACCGTAAGTGTCTCAGCGCTGGTGTATTAACCAAGAAGAGTGACGTTTATAGCTTTGGGATTGTCCTCCTCCTCACCGGGGAGATTTTGACTTGGCGGACAAAATCTGGGAAAATAATCAACATCATCCAGTCTTTCATCTTTGCAATGGAGAACCGGACACTCCTCCATATGACAAATTTTGAGGTGTCCAATGAAGGTGAATTGCAGAATATCGAGGCAATCAGTTCACTCGCTAGATAAACGACAATGGCATGAATTGGACAGCAATGAGGGAAGTGGCCGAGTAACTTGCTAGGATCAATAAGAACTTGTGGGCCGATCAACGGAACTACGAAGAGACTCAAAGTTTACTCGACGGCATGATATGTGATTCTCTCTGGACTTCAATCAGTGAAATGAACAAACTGGAGTCAAGTTACCCTTCAGTATTAGACATCGAACCAGCCACTATTAGTTCCAGTGTCTGATTCTTAGTTTCTAGTGCGCGGCTATACACAGGCAACAAGTCCAATGGTCATGTTCGGCCCCGATCTTTTGAAGTTTTAGAAGGGACGATTCTATTTTAAATTAAGGGGGATTATGCATGATTGTACTCATTTCTGTTCCAGCTATAGTTTGCTGAGCTCTGTCGAATACCCGTTCTATTGAATGAATAAATAATTATGGAAGATTGCTTGAACATCTGTTCGAACCATTTAATGGGAAATTACTTTTTTTGAATTGCACTTTCCCAAATAAAGCACCAAGGCAATTTCCCACTCTTTGGCATTGCATCCGTTTTTGTTTGTGTGACTTTTTGTCTCTATAGCCTAAAATGCCGCTCATAGAGAAGCAAGAGCTGCAAGAGTACAAGAATGACAAACTCTACTCACAATATAAAATATTCGGTTTCGAGAATTTCCATCCTGACTAATTGCAAAGTAACGTCGAAACTTTTAGAGGTAGTTGGTTCCGTGACACAGTAAGAATGGCAAACTCTACTCGGAATTGTACGATACATGTGTAAGGAAACAGTGTGTGCGAGACTGAATGAGAGGCCATTGGTGATAGATAAACTCATAGGAGTGTTGCTTCGTATCTAGTAACGTTGTTTGGTGAAGCGTTATTGGGAAGAGACAGACTTGGGAAATTTTTGTAAAATTTGATATGTCGTCCATGGAGGTCACGATCTCCAGCGAGTCGCTGGAAAGGGAGAGATGGCAATTTAACCTACCCTAGCACATACCGACATTGAACCCACTCGTCATTGCTCATGAACCGCTCCACCCCATGCCCTAGTTAACTTTCATATTCATTTTAGTGTTTTATATAAAAAGGGTATTTGTTATAATTTAATGATTTGATTACGACAGGACAATCAATTTTTTCTTTTTTTACTTTTCAAGGACCAGAGCAATTATACGGTGCTACATTTAAATAATTTCTTGAGCTATAATTAAGTTTGAGATAAATGTTTGGAGATATCACGGATTGGCGAAATTTGGATGCCCGGTGGAGGTGGAGATGAGACCTATAAACTTTGTCTTGCGTGGAGCATGGGTCTGTTATGGGTCACCTCAACTATCGTCGGGCGGGGCTGAAGATAAAACTCCCCATTCTCTCGGCCCACCCGACACGATTGCCATCGCTATCAGAATAAGGTTGTTGTTGGCTTTGTGCGACCACAGATTTGTAGGGTATCCAATTCCCACAATCTGCTTAGTGCTTCTAAAAGGTTTTGATAAAGTACAGCTCGTGCCAAAACTAAAAGGAGAACTTTGTTTATAACCCCTACTTATAAGGACTGGTGAGTTCACTTAATAATATGAGATAGATGTGCTCATGGGTCTCACACATGTAGGCTCTATTTATCTACCTTTTGTGACGTCATCTTTGTAACTTTACATTCTCTCTTTGTAACTCAACAAAAAAATACTACAGAATCTCTCAAAAAAATAATTGAATAAATAGACTTTAATTTAGGGGATATCAATTACATGTATGTAACATAAACTTACAAAACATTGTTGTCCTTAGATTCATGATTCTCTTAGTAAAATGTTTTTTATGTTGACATTAAATCCGAGAACGCAAATATTTCAATGATGATTATAACTATGGAATCGTGCTGATTATATCTAATGTAAAACGACCATACAAATCAACATGGGACAGCCTAAAAGTCATGTCAATTAGTGTAGATAGGATATGTAAAATGAATTTGGCTCTTTAGTCCCCACATTTGGAGGGCTTTTGCCTACAACCGGATGTCGTGGTAGTTGGAGTTAGGCTTTTGGATTAGGAGGTAGTGATTCCAGGGGAATATAGCATAATTGAATAATCAAGATTGCAAGCCTGAGATCTCGAATGTTCAAATGAGCAGTATTTTTTTTTTTTTGGTAACCCAGGGAACCCCTGCACGGCTAACAGCTAGGGAGTAAACCCTGGGGACGACACGTGCTAGCCACCACACACGTGTCACCGGTTAAGTCACCCTGCGGCACCTGAGATTCGAACACTCAACCTTTTGCGTGAGGAAGAGTGCGCGCTCCAGCAGCGCCACCCAGGCGGGTGGTTAAAAATGACCTCAATTTAACATGTTCATATAAACTATCATTCCGTAAAGAATAAAAAGCATATTGTACTGCAAAATTAGGAAAAAAGTAGATATCTATCTTAATTACCTTTGGTTAAATGTAATATAACATTGCATCATATCCTAAAGGGCTAACACCACCTAACCCCAAGCTGGTATACTTGTGCCACATTTATCCTAAACTAACTTTGATGTCACAAAAAACCCCAAATTGGTACATTCGTGCCGCATTTACCTCAAACTAATATATCCGTACCGCATTTATCCTAAATTGTGGTAAATTTGAGATTTTTTGGAGGTAAATGTGGCACAGGTGCACTAGTTAGGGGAAATGTGACAGAGATGTACTAATTTGAGATTTTTTGTGACATAAAAATTAGTTTAGGGTAAATGTAATACGAGTGCACCGGTTTGGGATAAATGTGACACTTGTGTACCGGTTTGGAGTTTTTGTGACACAAATTAGTTTAAGATGAATGTAGTATGGGTGTACTAGTTTGAAATTTTTTGTGGTATTAATCCTATCATAAATGCACATAACTCTTTGTTTAAAAAAAAATTTACATAACATCGCACCTAGAACTCTATAATCGCCATATAACCAGTTTCCCCAATGTTTATATTCGTGCTTTATGCTTTGTCGTGCTAACTTGTCAAAAGAATCTAACGTTATAGAATCATTAGTCTATTTTACAACTTAATCACAATAAACATAGATATTATATTATTGTGTTGAAAATAGAAAGATCAACAGAAAGGTCGATTCTAATACTTTGAGAAATTGCCATGAATTGGTGTACTATTTTTATCGTAGTTCTGACTAATTATATCAGTAAAAAGGTTGTTCGTGAATGACATGGGTACGCAAACTAGCCTTGGGTAAAAATTCGATAAAATATCAATAGATATTTGAGAGGACTAAGAAACTTTTATGGGTCAACCTTCCTTCTAATCCTCCTCAATAGATAGTGATTTCTAGCGGACTGCATCTTCCCGTGAGTGGTGCAAGGGAAAGGTACAGATCTCGTGCCTACACACCAAACAAAAAGGGGCAAAGGACGACTTAGTCACTTCTTTTCCAGAACGTCATCCTCCTAAATGAATTTTCTTCGGTCCGGAGCGAGCGAGACAAAGACTGGCTTGTGAGTGTCGCCTTCTTTTGTTAGAACGGCCAAACGACGACGACTTGTGAAGTCCATCTTCTATGACGACTTGTCCAGTCGTCTCCTATGTTGATATGGACCCCGTGTTCTAAGTTCTTGTTGAAATACTAACGGGTCTTATTTTGTTTGTGTATTTTGCATGCCGTGTGGAATTCTAAGAACCTACGTCGAAATCAACCCGATGATAAGGGCATTCTCATGCTTTCGGCCTCAAAAAATCAATCATTGTGGATTTGAGCAGGTGGTCACAGTGGTAGGTTGTTGTATTAGTTTCTCTCTTGATAACCAGTTAATTATGGTTGAGTCCCTGGATCATTTTAAAAAATTCTGAGAACCGTTGACAAAAAATATAGAAATCAAGAACGCATGAGGTGTGCTAGCACTATCCTCAAGGATTATATATGCTTTCACAAAATGTAGAAGGTAAGATGCGACTATTTCTTCAGATTCAAATTTTTCTGAAGGTGAACAAAAAGGGAAAAGAAATATAGAAGCACATGGAAAGAGATAACAATCAAGATGGCGGAGGAAAAGAGGTATTTAGATTCCGTGCAAGAACGCCAATCTGCAAAGGACTTTTGAATTTCTATTGAGAATGAGACTTATCTGTCAGTTTTCATGTTTAATAAGAAGTTGAAGCAAAGAGAATATTCCCAAAAGGATTTTGTGGAGGCGAAGTGAACTACCAATTATGAAACTTGAAGATTCGAAGAACTGATTCTTTCAATGCAATTAATACTTTGAGGATTGAAAATTTCTCAATCTTGTGAAACATTCATGGATCTAGAAAGTTTGAATTTTAAGTGAAAATGAAAGCAACGTCTATATTCACATTCAGGTAAGTTTTCTGGAAAACCCAGCCCTCACTCTCTCCAACGGTCGTAATTGATGACTCGGTCTTCCAATGTGCTCACTGACTTGGAGTAGGATTATAAAAACCGGTGAGAGGAGAGGCAGAGGTAGCATAGATTGGAGAAACATAAAGATGAAAGCGGCTGTGTTGTGTTTTCTTCCAATGGCCTTGGCCTTGGCCACTTTTACCGAGAAGGACAACTGCGTCCGAACGTGCGGCAACGTGAGCGTGCCTTTCCCATTCGGGCTCAACGAAAGTTGCGCGCGGAACTCCAAACTCGTCCTCACCTGCAACCACACATCGGGGGACTTGTCCCTCTTCAAGAACATTCCGGTGTTCAACATATTCGTGGAGAATGGGACAATGAACATTGGCGTGTACAGAGCTTTAGACTGCTATAACGAGGCTGGCGGTCGGCTTGCCCGCTCTAACCCTGACCCATGGATCCGAGTGGGTGAAGACGGGCACTATACATTCTCGGACACCCAGAACAAGCTCACTGTCTTGGGTTGCAACACCGAGGCTCTTATCTCGGACACTGCCGGCACTTTCGGGAGTGGATGCTTGTCCTATTGCCGTGAGGACGTCGACTTCACGGCCGAGAGCGCTTGCTCCGGCCTTGGGTGCTGTCAGACGTCGATCCCCAAGAGCCTCAGGAGCCTCAATATATCCATGGCCCCAGTGACGAACTCCACCTCAGTTTGGAACTTCAGCTCTTGTGGATCAGCGTTCGTAGTGGACCAGGAGTCGTTTGATGTCTCCGATTACAAGCTTCCTGTCCCGGAGGAAATGGGCAAATACGTTTTCTCAAGCGTTGTCGTGGATTGGGTAGTTGAACGGAATTTGACCTGCGAGGAAGCGCAATCCAACCGATCGAGCTATGCCTGCGGCGCCAATAGTATCTGCTCTGACTTCGAAAACGGGAATGGATATCGTTGCTTCTGTCAGGCCGGGTACACGGGGAATCCCTATGCCTCCCTGCTTTACCCACTCCGAGGATGTCAAGGTATCGTTCTGTTCTCTTTGCGAGCCAAAAGTTACATGTTTAGATTGGCCATAAATTTCTCCATACAACCTCCTCAAACAAGTTTTTCATTCAGTTGAGTTAGGTTCTTCAATACAACCAATACGTAAATTTAAGAAGAAAAACAGAAACACAAACGTGCATTTACAGTTCATGGCTGATTCTGTTTGATATAGACATCGATGAGTGCAAGGGTCCACAACAATATCCATGTCACGGGAATTGCAAGAATACGCCTGGGAACTACACATGCAACTGCCCATTTGGCATGACTGGTGATGGCAAAATTGGTTGCCAAACTTCTCATCTTGTCATTATTGCTGCAGGTAATTCTACTTCCCTAGCGATGGTCGCTCAATAATCTTAGCTATTCTTGCTTTAGACTACGAAGTGGCTTGTGTTAAGATGTTTTGAAGTTGCATCTGGTTCTACTTTGCAACTGAGAGATCATTGGTCACCACTCGATGAGTATCGGGTTAAAAAACAAGCCAAGTCTCGCCTGTTGATCGAAAAGGCCGTAAATTTTTGTGTCTTAGGATATTTTGTATGGGAATTATTACAACTTTTGAGGAGTTACGATCCATTACAGTCCAAGAATCTGTTCCAGGTAGTCAGATACTCATCTGAGGTTTTTTTCTTTCTCCGTATTCCCCGAGGGACCCACACGGGCACACTGTTTTTCTTTCTTTTGGTCGTATATTCACTGCACACACCACACTTCATTTTTCCTTTACTCCAAAAACACCCCAACTCCGTTTGGCTAAATGGCTAGAAGGTCTAAGCCACTACCTAAAATTTGTAAGTTTACCCACATGACAATAAGTACATAAATGACCGTGAAACGTGATTTGAAGAAATAATCACAAGGTCGTCGACCCTGAAATGTGACCACTGGAGAGAGAGAGAGAGAGAGAGAGAGAGAGAGAGAGAGAGAGAGAGAGAGAGAGAGCAAGGGGTTTGTGGGTACTTCCATGACCGCGGTGGCACTCATGATGATTGTGGCTTCGACGGGCATTTGATGGCCAATGGCTAACGAGGAGGTGGGCCACAAGGAATTTGATGGTTGTATGCGCGTGTGTGCGTATGTGGCTTCGCAGAAAATGCAATTCTATTTCACCAAAGTTAGGGCATTTTTGTGGTGTAGCTTAATCGGATCCTCCATTTGGTTAAGGGGGTAAAGTTAAGATTAAAATTTAGTTCTTAAATTTAGACGGTCCAAATTCATTCTATAAATTGGGAGAGAAACTAATCCATCCATTCCTCAATTTTGTGTGGCAGTCATTGTAGCGGTAACATCTTGCATAGTTGTTAGTGGCCTAGTCTTGTTCATATGCAAGAGGAGAGCTAAAGAGAGACACTTCAAGCAAAATGGAGGAGAGATCCTGAAGCACCAGAGAGTGAAAATCTTCACTGAGGCACAGTTGGCTAAAGCCACCAACAACTATGATGCTAGCAACAAGGTCGGTGAGGGTGGTTTTGCTTCAGTTTACAGAGGAAGAATCGACGGCGACATTCTAGTCGCAGTCAAGAAGCCTAGAGATGTACCTATCAAGAAGCCTAAAGAAATGAACAATGACGCATCTCTGAGCACTCACGATGAATTCCTACACGAAATCAGAATTATTTCACAGGTGAATCACAAGAATTTGGTCAAGCTCCTGGGCATATGTTTGGAGACAAAAGTGCCATTGTTGGTCTATGAATTCATCCCGAATGGGACTCTCTATCACCACCTTCATGACAAGAGATCGACAGTCTTGCAGTCATGGAAGAATCGCCTCAGGATTGCCTTAGAAACCGCCTTGGCCCTCGAGTACTTGCATTCCAACGCCGACCCGCCAGTCATTCACAGCGATGTCAAGTCTCTAAATATACTTTTGGATGAGAAGTACTCAGCAAAAGTATCCGATTTTGGAGCCTCGATTTTGATTTCACCTGGAAAAATTCATATAGCCGAAAAAATACAAGGCACAATAGGTTACCTCGACCCTGAGTATGTCTGCACAGGTGAATTAACCACGAAGAGTGATGTTTATAGCTTTGGGGTCATCCTTGTGGAGCTCCTCACTGGAGAGACGCCGACTCTGCGGGCCAAATCCAAGGAAAAAATGAACATCGTCCAATCTTTCATTTCTGCCATGGAGAACCGGACACTCCTCCATATGATAAATTTTGAGGCATCCAATGAAAGTGAACTGCGGGAGATCGAGGTGGTCGGTTCGCTCGCTAGAAGGTGCTTGAATTATAGTGGCGTGAATAGGCCAACAATGAGCGAAGTGGCTGAGCAACTGGCAAGGATCGACAAGAACTTGTGGGGCGATCAATGGAACGACGAAGAGACTCAAAGTTTACTGGACGAGACGAGATGTGATCCTCTCTGGACTTCAATCAGTGAGATGAACAAACCGGAGTCGACTGATCTTCTAGTATTTGACATTGAAGCAGCCACTCCTAATTCCAGCGGTTTCTAGTGTGCGGCTATGCACAAGAAACAAGTCCAATGGTCGTATATTTATCCTGATCTTTTGATTAAGGTTTTGTTTTTTCTTACAGCTGATTAATTTGCTGTTTTGAAGTTATAATAAGGGATGATTCTAGGGGATTATACGTGATTGTACTCAACTTCAGTTCTAGCTATAGTTCGCAAAGCTCTGACCGAATTCCATGGTATATTACTTTTTAGAATTGAAGTTTTGACATAGACCTTCTTCCCTAAATAAAGCACGAAGGCAATTTCCTACTCTGTCATTGCATCGGACGTTTTTTTTACTTTTTTGTCTTCATAGGAAAGCATGAGCTGCAGGAGTGCAAGAATGACAAGCTCTACTGACAAAATAAAATCCGCTTTTGAGAATTTCCATCCCGACCAATTTCACGATAACGTTACAACCTTTAGAGGTCCTTTGAAACCGTGACAAGAAATTCACGGAGAGATTCTCACTTTATATGCAATATGATCTCATTCCTTGGGAAGATATCTTTAATTATATGGATTGCAAAAAGTTTTGGCCATATAATAAAGAATACTTCACCTGCGGCAGTGGAGACAAATGCCGGTGGCGATCAGTAGCAAACAGCGACAGTGATCGAGGGCGGCAACGGGCGGTGACCAGCGGTGGCGGCAATAGTGATTGAGTTGAGTTTTTGATAGTTTTGTGGGGTTACGAATGGGGAATGGGAATCTAAATACTCGCTATTGCTAGGTAGTCTAATTCTGCACTTTTCAAAAAACCCTATTCCATATGGAATCTACTTCCGCTTTTTTTTTATGAACAAAAAGGATGAGAAGGGGTGATCAACACTGACAACCCAGCGAGGATTTAGCATACGATTTTCACATATGTAACGAAATGTTCGCTTTAAGCTATAATTATTTCTCATTTTGAGCAAGTCCATCACAACTGCCTACCACGGTAGTAGTGGGAGTAAACCTTACTCCATTAGGCCAGTTACCATGGTGATGAGTCCAATTCCACACTCGTTTCTCTCCGAACATGAAAATGATTCCATTCCTTGAGGAATCCAGTTCCGCATTGAACCAAACAAAACGAATTTAGCAAGATTCTTGCCTAAACTCAACCCGATTATAGATTTGAGCTATCCAAACACTCAAATCTGCAAGCTTCGTCCGGAACCTACTAGATCCACTGTGGTGGCTCAAATCACTCAGTCAATAACAGGCTAAACCTTTAAACACAGATGTTGGCGTGACACTTACTTAATTCGACTCAGCTGCTTACTTGCATTCCTTAGATTAGATGAACAACATTGGCTTGAGATCATGGTCATCTTGCTTAACTTTCATGCGAATCACCAAAGCTCAGTTGATGACACTCAATATTGCGCTTGGGGACAGTGCACTCCATTGAACGTGTTGTACCGGGAGGGTTTTCAAACCACAAAACCGAGCAATTGTCTTCCTCTGAGCCGCTGCGCCTCTTGCTTAGACTGCGATAAACAAACTCCGACATAGCGTTTCCCCATTTGCAACTCAGTTGGGACCATCATAGAAACCCCCTCCGCGCGGTCTTGGTCAATGCAATTTGCACCATCTATTTTGGCGTTGATGTGACCTTATGTTAGTATCTTACTGAGACTTTATTTTGTTTCGTGGAAAGTGGACTTTGTTTGAAATATTTTCAAGGGGAGTTATTTTCAAGAAAAATAATTTGATATTTCTAGTATTTGGTTGTCCTTTGCAAATAAGATAAAAAGACATTTTCTAATATTTGTTACAAGACAACTATAAAATACACTTTGAAGAAAGACTCGAGTATAGACCTGGCCCTTAGGGATCTAGGTCCAAGAGTGCCGGGGTCTCTACTCGAGTCTTTCTTCAAAGTGTATTTTATAGTTGTCTCATAACAAATATCAGAAAATGACTTTTTATCTTATTTGCAAAACCAATTTAGTGATAAATCTTTTCACATTAATATCAATTGAATCCATCCTGCCAATTTAAATTGGAAATTTCATCGTGTTCATAATTAATT